>JAHWFO010007252.1:251592-273572 GCA_023313115.1 Rhysida immarginata
CTTATCTCCAGTTATAATATCATTTATTATTTCATTTATCTGTGAGTTCCACAAACTTTCTGATGGTTGGATAGGAGAGATTCTCGATCGGTGAGCCAGGTGCCTGCCTCCCATTGGGCTTTCAACAATGACAACTTGGTTGTCTTTAAGACACCTTGAGTCTGCATGGCTGGCCGGGTGTCTGCGATAGCCCAACTGGTAGAGGCGTCGGCCATGACAGCCGAGGTTCCTGGTTCGATCCCAGGTCGCAGAATTTTTCCTTCCATTTTTCGATAGAAAAATCTTTATGCAATAATTGTTTTTTATTGGAGCGTAGCTCCTTTTCAGTCACCATTGTAATGTCATCACCTCAAAACTACTAAAGCAATAGTAGACAAATCTTGCACACAGTTTGTGTGATGCCTGAAGGTGGTTTGTATTAAAAAAACGGACATATGTGATGTCGTTGAAGAATTATAAACGCTCGGGTTGAGCTCCATGATGAGATCCATGATGTCCGTGCCATGTGGTGAAGCCGAACGCGAATTTCAATTGTCAATGCAGGCTAATTTCAATGTCAAGTAAAGCTAATTCTTGTTGACCGTATTCTCAGTGGTTGGACTGAACTTGCTGGGCAAAATAGACAACTGACTTCGTCAAGCAAATCCAGAAAAACAACATGACATTCTTGACGGATATGCATTGCTGCTTTCTGGCGACTTTAATCAGTTGCTTGCTGTTGGTGATACACCTATGTAGAAGGAACCAAATCCATTTTCTACGTTTGCTATTCAATAACTGAAAAAAGTATTTCATTTAAGAAAAATTATGCGTCAATTGGGTGAAAACCAGGCACCTTTTCGTGAACAACTCAATTGTCTCGCAATTGGTGAAGTGCGCGAAAGTGATTTTCTTCTGTTAAAATCTGGATTTGTAAGTTACATTCTAAACGAGAAAGCCCATTATTTAACGCACTTACATTTATGTCTCACAATAAGGAAATTTAGGAACACAACGAATTAAGACTTCGTGAATGATAACAACCAATAACAATGCTGCTCGGAAGACATCATCGGATGAACCACACGCACTCCCTTTTTATGTGCAGTTGGTAAAAGGTTGCAAGGTAATGCTCCGTCAAAACCTATGGACGTTAAAAGCCGGTATATGTGTATTTTAGTATACCAAAGCTCATACTAATTCAGGATTCGTTAATACTTATGGATAATAAAGATTAAACTTAACCAAACGTTAAAACACTTAACAGCATATACTTCCATTATAATTTCTTATGTACATTCCGCGTTATCCGTCACTAAAGAGGTGGTATTCTGGATCGCTACACTCAGAGCTGACATCTTAAACCCGCTACTCCATCGAACTCGGGCTTAAGATGTGAGCTTACAGTGTAGCAGTCCCGAAAACCATCTCTTTAGTGACGGATAACGCGGAATGTGCATAAGAAATTATACCGAAGGTATATGCTGCTATTGTGTTAACATTTCGTTAAGTTTTATCTTTATTTTCCGCAAGTATTAACCAATCCTGAATTAGTATGAGCTTTGGTATACTAAAATACACATATACCTAAAAGTCTTGTGCAACGGAACTGTTGGTGAAATGATGAAATTATAAAGGTTGAATATATTAAATCATTAAGTGAAAAATCCATGTTAAATTAGTTTAAAGCCAGAACTCCACTCCAACTTGCCAACAAATGAAATTAATGGCTCCATAGTAATTGTTTATAATAATTTTTAAGATACATAATGCTTTTTCCTTACAAAATGTTTTTTTACGCAATTTAGTTTAAATAAAACCAGTAAAATTTTCTGATTTGCAAAATTGTAATTTTAATAAATGATTATTAAACATATTAAAAAAATAAAAAGAAATGAAAAAAAACCAGCAGGCAGCCTATTTCATGTTTCTCCTGAAAGACAAATTTCATTTCTCTTTTTCACTGTTCCTGATTGTGTGTGCCAATCACATGCGGGCTGCGGGAGTTGGCCATTGCGATGTAGCAGTCTCTTAGGCACAGTTAGCTAAAAGGGAAAATGTTATTATGGAAAATATTTGCTAATTATAGCTAAATTTTTGCTCGTTTAATATCAAAAAATGATGATCTTGTATTTAGGCTTAAAACCAACAGGTTTTTAACGGCCGCTCTTCTATCGGGAGAAGGGGTGGGACAATTTTATTTTTTTCCAAATCTGAGATTACGAATATAACATGCACCCATTTTTGACACCATGTTTTAAACAACCTGGTATTATATAAAAAAAAACTTGTTTTAAACAAAAAAAATTGTCAAAAATTTTTGGTAATAACTGTATATTCATAAAAAAATGTCCGTATTATTGGGGCAATTTTACATGTAAATTACGTCGATTGGGTAGGGCCACAGAATAATTTTATATTAAACGGCATTTCGTATTAGGAGAGTTAGTGTTAAGTAGGCTAAGGTGTACTAAAATTTACATTCATCTGGAGTGTTGGTATGTGCACACTCTCACGTTAATTTTAATAACACGCATTGTCATTGAAAAGGGGTTAATGATAATGTAAATACCTTAAGAAATTTCTAATAGATGTGAGAAAACAAAATAAAAAGTCGATAAATTCACTTTATTTTTTTGCCTTAATAAAACTGTATATAAACTAAGGAATTATTAACTAATTTAGTGTTAAATTGAAAGAGTTTCCTATAGCTTTCAATCTTTACTATCTCACTTGAAGAGAGAAGAAAATGGCTGAAGTAGTGAGTATATTTAAGCTATTTTGCAAAACACATTTTTTATCTTACATTCTAGTATACAAAATTAGCATCAAATTTTTAGATATTAATACTTTTTTTTTCTAAACGACCTCAAATTGAACATCATATTTAAAAGAACTTGGATGAAAATCATGGATAATGGTAAACAAATTCAACAATAAGATATACATTCGTATAAGAAAATATGAAAAAAATGCATCTGGAATCCATTATCCTACAAAAACGCGAATCACATTTAATCGACAAACTTCGGAAGAATTTTTGAGCAGGGATGAAGTATTAAACAATATAGAAACATTAGATTATAGTGGCTCTTCTATTAGCACCGCTCACACATTATATTTTATCAAGACCTTTTTAGTTTAAAAGAGATATAAAAAATGCAATGATTGAAATAGATTATTGTGATGATTCATCATCCTCAGAATAGCAGTGTGCTTGTGCATGTGGGTGTGTGATCATTTATTAATAACTTCTATTTTAACCTTTTATTTTGTTGTTTTCCATTGCATTTTTTGTCCACAATTTGAACAATATGGAAAAAATAGATAAAAATTATATAATTTATTTTTTAATAATGTGATAAAATTGTACAATATAAATACTAAAAATTTTTTTTATAAACTGGTAATACTATATATAACATGTAAATTCAATTTCATATAGATCCTTATAACATGAATGTGGGAGTTAAAATAAAACGTAAAAATTTTATTCTTAATATTTAAACTTTCTTTCTATTCGAATCCAGTAGGACAGTCTTTCAACCTTACAGTATACTAGTTAATAATCCTTGGCCTCCCTCGAGTATATACAATTTTAATAGGGAAAATAAATTGAATGTTTTGACCTTTTATTTTGTTGTTTTTGCTTGTTAATACTAAAAATATGTGAATTAAATTTAATATATTTCCTAATTATAATGAATGTAGGAGTCAAAATAAAACGCAAATTTTTTCAAAATTTTTAAACTTTTCTCTTTATTCGGATTAGAACCAAACACCACAAAAATTTAAAAGACACAAAACGAATACATTGGATAAATTGATATTGGATGAATTTAAAAAGAAAGTTCATTATACTAATCATCCGATGAGCTTATCACATCCGTTTCTTCTTGTAATTTAAAAAAAACATTATCTATCTCATGTTAAATGCACAACAGACGTTTAAAATTTTTCTTTTTTAATATTAACTGTTATTCATGATTGTGGTGGTTGAACTTTACTCTCCATCTCTCAACAGCACTGTCTTGAAGAACATTAACCGAATACACACCATTAATAAGCATGGATTCTGCGTTCTCAGATTTTAAAGCAGATATAATGTCTTCTTTGTATTTCATAAGTTCTTTTCACCCAAGTTTATTGAATGACAAACCTACTTTTGATGGATAAGTTCTACTTGTTCTGGTACTTAATGAATTTCCTCATATGAGCATTAAAATAACTGGCTGAAACGTGAATATCCGATCCTATTTCACGAATAAACAGTTCAGAAGTGTAAAAAAATAAAATTATAATTTAATTAAATTTATTTATTCCATAAAGGTTATATATGAAGATTGTTTATTTTAAATTTATAATTTAAAAGAAGAAAAACCTATATAAATAAAAATAACTATATTACCTGGGAGGTCATCCTTCAATACTTGTGATAAGAAAAATAACTGTAAGAAGATTGGTGAGTGATGTTGAATACGTTGAATTCTGAGTGAATAGGTAGTTTGTGGGAGGAGCTATTGTCTGGAACATACTCTACTTTTGAATCATCTTAAAAAGAAATAAACTTATCAAACTCATCCACTTTACATACTGGATCTTTGTCAGGATAATCCAAATTTATGAATGGAATATAGAAGAAATTTCCATAGAGACAATGTGGTGAAAGACGTCTATGTTCTATCATCGGACAATCGTTCGGTTCCCATTTATGCAAGTGTAATCCGCATAAAGAGCATGCAACCACATCACTAAATTTGGTATAGAAAAAATACAGCTCTCTCTAATCTCCTAATGTCTGGAAAAGTAAACGGCCAGGTTTCATATGTGACAAGATGAAGTATATACTCCCAGATAACCCTAAAATGTGTAGGTAACCAAAATACTGGTTACTTCATGATAAAATCAAATGAAAGAAAAGCACATATACAAACACTTCGAACTCAATCCTATGCAGATTGAAAATTACAACAAAACACATGATGAGCATATGCAATATAAGAAAAATAAAAAAAATCTCTAATAAACACTGAAGTTTCATTAAATAACGCAAAAACAAAATCCATCAGTGAAAATGGCAATGAATTTATATTTTGAAATTCGATGCCAGGAAATGCGATCCCATAATCCTTCATTCAAAATGGTGACGGGAAGTGAGGACACGAAATGTTGGTCATGTGGTCTGATCTCACCAATCGGAGAGCTGGAATTGGAAGTGGACTGAAAGTGGCAGCCATATTGCCACAAAATTTTTCCAAAATAGCACTTTTCTTAACTACTTTACTTAGATCTTCATGAAATTTTGCACAATTGATCTTCAAAGCAAGAGGAAGGTCAATTGTGTCTACCTCAGATTTCGAAAAAATAATAATTTATGATAATAAATTGGTATTCATAATAACGGCAGGGCATAATAATGCGAAGTATCCCATCACCATTATGCAAGGCAACAATAGGTATCCACAATGGTATCAACATGCAATGCACCAACTCTATGCAGGGATCAACAATATTTAAGGTTCAATTTGCAATACATAGAATTCCTATTATTCAGGGTTTTCTTAGAATTGAGAGTTGTTAGTACTTAAAAATCTCTTGAAAATCTTTAAAAGTGATCAGTATCTGGAGATAATGGAGAGTTAGCAGGCTATTGAGAAAGAGTGGAAATACAACAGAGAAAGCACTCCTTTAGCACAAGTACTGTACTGAGCAAATGGTAAGCATGTCAATAGACGAATCGACAACTGCAAGACTACACAAAGTAATGAATGGCCTAGTTTTGCTTCCAGACATCGGAATTGCAACAATATCAAGTGTACATCTAAAGTAAAATTACGTGACTAAGAAATTATTTAGGCTCGCTGTGGCATTCTTGGAGAGGTCCAGCCATAGTGAGCATTTAAAAATTTTTTTTCGAAATTTCATTATGAAGTTTTAGTGTATTAATTCTAAGCTTTTTCATGTGTTTATTTTTAACATTGCAAAAGGGTGACTTAGATTCGAATTTGCAATCCCAAATATTAAATCATGATAATTTTTTTAGATGCAACAAATATATAAATATATTGTACAGTAACCGCCTATAAATACCGGGTGTCCCAAAAATGACTGATAGATTTTGAAAATCTATAAGAAAAAGACGGAATGAGATAGATATGTATCGTTTGCAGCCTTATGCTTAGGAAATCAGAGAAATTTATCCCACCAAATTTCAAATTTATTTAACATTTCTGACAAGAAATGGCGCTGCAGGCGATCTGTAACAGGTAGAGTTGAACGGATGACATGTTTGAACGGATGTCTGCAAATTTTTGCCTGAGACTGCGCCGTGTTATTGCAGCAAATGGGGGTTACATTGAAAATGTCATTGTTTAGTTTTTTGCAACAGTCCTTGCAACGTTTTCATACTTACTTACTTTCTTACTTTTCAAATCCGCTTATCCGTTAGGGTTGCGGGGGCAGCAGCCCTATTATGGAGGATCTCCAGTGATCCCGATCTTCCGCCATCAGGCGCATGTCTGCCCTGGTAATATCCAAGCGTTTCGAACCCAGATTCTCCATGTAGTCTAGCCATCTGGTTCTAGGTCGACCCCTTGGTCTCTTACCCATCGGCTTGAAAAATAACAACTGCCTAGGAAGACAGACTAGTTTGCGGCATCCGTATCACGTGGCCATACCAGCGCAACTGAGATCTCATAATATGGAGAAGTAGTGGCTCAACACTTAAAGATTCCCTTATTGTGCTGCTGTACACTCTATCTAGTAGGGTAACACCTGCCACACCTCTCAGAAATCTCATTTCGGCCGTTTGTACCCGCGATCGCACTCTTTCGGTCATTACCCAAGCCTCATGACCAAAGGTGAGAATGGGGACAAAGATAGATTTGAAGACGGAGAGCTTGGCTTTGTTACCCAGCTGGCGTTTCATTACCACGGATCGCCACAGTTCACATCTGACACAGCTTGCTGCACCAATCCGAGCATCCAATTCTTTCTCCTGTCGTCCATCACTCGTGAATCCAATCCCGAGATACTTGAATTTCTCCACCTGTCTCAATGAGGCTCCCCTAACATGGAGAGCACACTGAGCAGGCTGTCTTGAAAGGACCAGAACCTCGGTTTTAGCCACACTGATCTTCATCCCAGCTTCTTTACATTTGGCTGCAAACCGGTCTAGTGCATGCTGAAGGTTCGTGCGAGAAGTCCCAAGGAGGAAAAGGTCATCAGCAAAGAGCAACCTCTCCACCAGGCAGTCACCCACACAAACATGCTCGTCGCCTCGGCTGCCCCTGTCTATCCAGTCCATAAAGATAATGAGCAAGAGGGGCGACAGTACGCACCCTTGGCGGAGTCCAACACCCACGGTGAACGGTCTTGACTTAATGTCATTTATGCAGACACACATCTCAGAGCTTTCGTACAGAGACATGACAGCAACCAGTAATTGCCCATCCGCTCCATACTCTTGCAACATTTGCCAGAGCTTCTCCCGAGGAACTCTGTCATATGCTTTTTCGAGGTCCACAAAGCAAGCATAGACATCTTTTGCATACTCCCAGGATTTCTCAAAGATTTGCCTTTGAGCAAACATGTGACCCGTCGTGCTTCGGCCAGGTCGGAAACCACACTGCTCCCCCGACAGTTTGGAGTCGACTATTTACCGACTTCTCTTCTCCAGACACTTAGCGTACACTTTCCCAGGAATGCTGAGCAAAGAGATGCCTTGATAGTTCTTGCAATCTCTCTGATCTACCTTTTTGAAGATAGGGATCACAATTCCTGTCTACCATTGCTTAGGGGCCAGTCCAGATATCCAAGCAACCTGACACACTCGAGTCAGCCACAGGATACCATCCTGATTTAAGGCCTTTAACATCTCGGACTGGAATTCATTATCACCTGTAGCTTTGCCAGTCTTCAGGGACTTAATTGCCCATCTGACTTCTGTTTCAGTGATACTACCGTGACTATTCTAAGCTCCAAGGTGTACCTCGTATGCCTCAGTTGTTTTTGTCACCGGATTAAGAAGAGATGCAAAGTATTCCTTCCACCTATGCAATACGCTCTCCTCCGTTTTCAGAAGCCTCCCATCTGAACTCTTAATAGTTTGTGATGAAAGAGACTTCTTTCCACGGTGGCTGCGCACGGTCTGCCAGAACACCTTGTTTGCCGAACCATATTCTGCCTCCAATTTCTCCCCGAACTTCTCCCAGGCCTTGGCTTTAGCTGTTGATACTGTCTTTGCTGCTCCTTTTCGCGCCTCAGTGTACCGCACTCGACTCGAAGTTGACTTATTTGCAAGGCATAGCAAATAGGCTTCCTTCTTTGCCTTGACAGCTTCTTGGACTTCACCGTTCCACCATGCAGTCCTTTTCTCACCGCCTTGCGCCACACTCAGCTGCTTACGACCACAGCACAATGCAGCCGAAGTAATCACAGCAGTTTTAAACAATGTAGCCACTCCTCTTCAACAGTACCACGATCACTGGGTAGTTCTTTGAAACTTGAAGATATGTTTTCTGCAAAGGTCCTCCTCACAGCTCTATCCTCCAATGCCTCCCATTTGATGCGCCAAGTTTGTCTTAACCTAGTATTTCGCTTGGTTGGCATGGATTCAGAGAACCACAAAGTGCAGACCACAAGGTGGTGATCAGTTGACAGTTCTGCCCCTGTTCTCACACGAGTATCCAACACTGATCGGAATAAGTCGGCTGAAACAATTACAAAATCAATCAGTGACTTCTGGTCCATTGCATCCCTGTACCAGGTATACTTATGGACATCCCTGTGCTGGAAGAAGGTGTTTGTGATGGAAAGTCCATTGTTGCAACAGAGATCCAACAAGCACCTCCCATTCGCATTTAAAACGGGGTCACCTTTCCTCCCAATCACACCTTTCCACGTTTGGTCATCAGCCCCTACGTGTGCATTGAAGTCACCCATCAGGATGACAGAATCTGCACTAAGAGCAGCATCAACTTCATCTAGAAAAAGTGGGTACTCTGACTGCATTCGGAGCATATGCAACGAATAGAGAGAGAGACCGTTTCCCTATCTGAAGCCTCAGGAAACACAGTCTTCCACCTAAGGGGGTCCAATCTGCAACATAATCTGCCAGCCGGGGACTTGTATCCCCACTCCCGCCTGGGCAGTCATGTTAGGGTCGACTTCAGAGTAGAAAAGTTTCCACCCTCCTTCTAAGTCCACAGTTCCAGAACCCGAACGTTTCGTAGAGGTAATACCTATGATATCCAGTCGATACCGTTTGGCTTCCTCCACATTTTCATACCGGTTTTTATTTTTTCATAGTTTTCAGCGCCACGTGTGGTGAAAATGTTAACTAAATTTGAAATTTGGTGGGACAAAATTCCCTGATTTCCTAAGCATAAGGCTGCAAACGATGCATATCTATCGCATTCCGTCTTTTTTTTTTATTGATTTTCAAAATCCATCAGTCAATTTTGGTTATATTATACAATACATAAAACTTTTATTTATTTATCAATGGACGAGTCTACAGAATCATGTACGTACATCAGTAATACTGAATAAAGGCTTAGAATAACTGAAGTAGGTAAAAATAAGCGCGGGTATACAGACTGTCGCTATGTCATGTAACACAGCGACTATGTTTAAGGTGCTTCTTCTTACTCGTATCTTTGGTCACAAGCGAATGCGGGACCACAAATACGCATATGCAAGCTTTTCACACATATCTAAAATTATAAAATGATTGTATTTTGTATAACGAAAACTAAAAATTTTTGCATCACCCGTAACACTCTTTAGCTGGCATGTATAGGGAGGAATGAATCTGTAGAAATGAATATAGCAGTTCAAAGCACATAGAAATTCAGCCAGCGCTTAAATTGTGGATAACTTGAAGACTTCAAAAACCATCAAAATATCTAAATGTTTGTAATTAATAACATATGAATTAAATTATGAATGATAACATGTATTTATTATAATGGAAAAGAGTTTATTCCAATATCAAATCTACATTCAAAATGCTAAAAGCAAAACATTCGGCTGTTAAGAATGCCTGGTGTAGTTGCACTATCTGTTACCACATTTTCAATACATTTTGTTCAGAGGGGGAAACAAATTAATATAATATTTAAGGGGTGATACTTTAAAGGAAACCCCGAAACTTAAGAATGAACGTGGCTCGTTAAAAACTTTTATTTTGATTTAAAAAATGCAATATTTATTTATACAATATCAAAATATTCTATACAAAAGAATGTTCTATACAATATGGTTAAAATTGAGGAATAAGCATTGCGATCTCAATTACCAAAAAAAATAAATATTTTTCGGAATACAATAAAGAAATACTTGCATGTACGTTAGATACAGAAAAACACTGTAACGAGAAATATTGAATCGCTGCATTTGAGTAATTAACTTTAAATATAAAAAAGAATTGAAATTCCCATTAAAATGTCTAAAGGAAGACTGAGGAATGATAAGCAATTATTAATGGGGAATAAAAATGAAATTGTGCAGCATGGCGTTCCTTATACGCGTTATTGTTGAAATAACATTAAAAGAAATTTCATTATTACCTTATGGGGTAACCCGCAAAACAATGCTGCTCGATAAAGAATCATGACTGCCGCGAGAAAGTGATAAATTCAATAAGATACTAAACATCGAACGGCAGGATAGAAGTAATTCGCAGAGCATTGGAGTGAAAATAATAAATTGAAGTCGAACGCCATGCTACAGGCAAGGAATGACGTGGAGGACCAGAAGGAGGGACGACTGGTCAAGCCAGTTGCTGGAAGTGGTCTGTCTGAAATTTAAAAAATCAGTAACCACGGAAGGAACGTCAACAATAGTGGGACTCACATCCTCGTGCTCACGAAAATTATTCGCGAGGGACAACTAGCTGCAGACAGTGATAATCACGTGGAGATTTTAATTAACATTTATTAAAACAATATATACCCAACAATCAATGTCTGCAAAACTGTAAAAAAAACTTAAAGAATAGAAAAAAATAGAAACTTGAATTATATCTATTTTTACATAAAAATCTGAGTTTTCCCGAACAAGCCCCCTGTAATTTTCTTGAACACAAAAAAAATAAGACGGTCATTTGTACAAATAGAAGTTTAGGTACTGACGTTACATATACAGATTCAAAAAAAATTGTCTAAGTTACAATAAACAAAATATTTATGCCTTTATTATTACCTTTCATTTGTGTGTGCGCACACAGTATGTTTGCCTTTTTAGAAAAAGAAGACAAAATTTATTTTGCATTCTGGTATACCAAAATTAAAATGTACATTAAATGTATAATACATTAACAAATGTAAAAAATACATATCATGCAGTAAAAAAAAACTATGTAGTTACTGCCTTACGTAAGGTAAGAACAAGCCCAAAAAATCCTTTTATGATTTTAAAGCTAAAGTCATTAAACAAAAAATATTGCGTTTAGAACCCCTCTCATCCCGCGAAGTAAATAACTTTGCAATTATGAAGTTTAAAGGAACAAGATAAACTTTGTAAATACCTTCGTGTAGGCCAGCAAACCAATGAGTTAAGTAATTTTAATAATTACTTATCCTGCTCAGATAAAGATAACAAATCCAGGAATCTGCGTAAAGCAGGGGCAGGTAGAGGTTTAGTTAGTGCGTCTGCCGGCATGTCGGGGGAACAACAGTAGGTAAGAATCACATTCTGAAGATTAATTTCTCGCGCGATGAAATTATGCAATCTCAAGATGTGTCTTGTTCTACTCTTCGATTCTAATGCTCCCAGACATGCTATGGCAGACGTTGAGTCAGTATAAATGATTGTGGGGATAGAAACAAACTCCCCTTGTCCTAACTCAGTTATGAGGTCCCAAAGACATTTCAGTGACTTCACGCATTCGTTTATAGCGATTATTTCGGCTTCGCAGCTGCTCAGGGCGATTAAACGTTGCTTCTTAGATGACCAAGTTATGGTAATTTTTCCCATTTTGATCAAAATTCCAGAGTATCCTTTACTCTGTGGGGTGACACACAATCTAGCGTCAGCGAATGCGCACAAAGGACCCGTAGATGGGGTAAAAACGAGTGATGTGGCGCAGGTGTGTTTAAGATAAGAAGCGACGCCCTTAAGAGCAGTCATATGCAAATGTTTAGGCGATTTAGCATATGTCGACAGCCTAGTAATTGCAAAAGCTATATCCGGCCGCGGTAAGTCATTACATACATTAAGGAACCGAGAAGAGATTGGTAATTGGTAGAATCCACCGGTTGTGAATCCGCAGTATCATCAAGGTTCACATGAGGGCTGAGTGGCATGGTCTTCGGTTTGATGTCTTGAAGGCCATAATCATGGAGGATCTGCTTGATATAATGTGCCTGTGACAGATGAATTGAACCGTTCATTTGTGACACATTCATACCTAGCAGATGCTTTACCACTCCTAACTCCACGAGGTCGATTTCTTATTTTACTTTGTCCATGATGGAGGTTAGGATGGAGACATTTGTTGTTGCTGCCACGATGTCATCCACGTAGACTGTTAAAAGAATGGTGCACCCAGCATTGGTATAGCAGAAAAAACAATAGTCTGCTCAGGATGGAGTGAATTTCAATCGGGTAAGAAGCTGACACAATTTTACGTACCAGCATCTTCCACTTTGTTTGAGGCCGTAAAATGATTTACGCAATTTGCAGACGTGATTAACTGGCGTTGATAATCCCTTGGGTGGCGATAGATATATGGTGTGGTCTATCGTTGCGTGAAGATATGCACATTTGACGTCATACTGGCGAAGTGACATCCCTGTATTTGCAGCTATGGCAAACAGTAAGCGGAGGGATTCCATTCTGATGACAGGTGAGAAAAGTTAACTCATACTGGCTCCCGTAGACTTGTGACGAGCCGATAGCCACCAACCTTGCCTTGAATCTGGACACCGAACCGTCAGGATTGTATTTGATGCGGTAGATCCATTTGCTCTTTAAAATTTTGACATTTGGTGGTGGAAGCTCTAAATCCCAGACATGATGAAGCATGAGTGAATTCAATTCATCTTGCATGGCCTCTTCCCATTGATGATGTTGGGGAGAAGCGAGTGCTTGTCCATAAGACTGGGGTGTGATTGGCGGAGTGATTAGCAAGTCGGAGACAGTAAAGTCAGGATGACATAAGGCGGCACGTTGTTTTAATCTTTGTGAACGTCTTAATACCGGTTGTGGGACTTCAACAGGTGGTTGGTTCACTTGTGATTTAGACGAACAAACTGGAGCATCTTCCATCGATTTGGTTTCTGATGGAGGTGTGACCACTAGCGTGTCCTCAGTATCAGATAGGACCTGCATTCTTGTCTCGTCTAATGTTAAAGTGGGTGAGATTGGCGGTACGCTCTGAATGATATGTGGTTCATCAGGCTGTGGTGCTTCAAAGACTGGGGGTTCCATATGAATTGGAAATGCCAGAGGAACAGATGATGTTTCTGATTTTCTTGTGAACTCTGGAAATACCTTAGGGAAGAAACGAACGGTACGTGCTCGTAAAAACTTGCTCCCATTGAGCGCATAAATAAGTTACCCAGGAGATGAAGCGGAGTATCCCATAAAAACACCACTTTTGGCGCGAGCGTCAAATTTTGATCGGTGCGACTTGGGTATATAATAGTAAACCAGGCAAGCGAAAGGAGCTCGATATTTGATGGTCGGTTTCTTTTTGGACCATATCTCTTCAGGGGACTTAGTTTGAGCTCGTCTGGGCAAAGAATTAAGATTAAAAACTGCTATAGTCGCAGCATGGTCCCAGAATCGGTGCGGAACTTTTGACGATGCAAGAAGAACTCGAATTCCATCGCAAATGGAGCGTACGGTTCTCTCAGCAACACCATTTGACTGGGGGTTCTCAGGAACGGTGAATTGTTGAGATATGCCTTGCTTCGTAGAGAAATCACCTAGCTCCGCATTGGTGAATTCTGTTCCATTATCGGAACGTATATACGCCAGATGTTGTCGTGTAGAGCGTTGTAGCTTTAATATTAAGTCTATTAACGCTTTTGGCACTTCACTTTTTGTCGGAGTAGCACAAACGAAAGTTTATCGTGAGAAGTCATCGACGGCTACTAACAGGAATTTGTTTCCATGGATAGAAGTGGTAGGCATTGGTTCCACTGTATCCACGTGAAGTAGCTGTAAAGGACGTGTTGACCGTTGACCTTGCACAATGTTGTGAGGGGCGTTGCATAGTCGTGCCTGAAGGCATGCAACACATGGTTGGTCATCAATTAATGGCAGCAAAACTTCAAGACCGTGCATGCTATAGTGTTTCACGGCTGCGGTGAGTTTTTTTGATGACGGATGGCCCAACGCATTGTGAATGTCACTATCAGTGACAGGCATTGAAAGTAATAGGGGGTCCGTTCGGGAAACTGAATGGATATTTGAGACCACGGGAAGGAACGGGAGGTCCTCCACGCCCTCCTGCGCAGCGATGGTCGTGCCCTTGGGTAAAAATTTGGAATAACTAGTTGGGCCGAAGTGAAGACTGTAACCCTGCTTTGATAATTGACTCATGGAGACAAGATTAAGGCGCGCGTTGGGGCAAAAAGCGCGTCATGGAGTTTTAAAACTGCTCCTGAATCTAATAACACGCTTGCCGCACCAGTACCTATGGCAGCAATCGTTTTCTTAGGGTCTGCAGTATGTATCCGCTTGTGGCAGCTTTGAAAAGAATCAAAGAACTGTTTTTCTTTAATTACGTGAAATGAGCTGCCCGTGTCAACTATCCAATGCGAGTTGGCTGGTCTATTGAAGACGCAAAGCAGTCAGAACGTCCAGACGACTGGCAAAAATTTATGTTTCTGGAAAGGAAAGATAAAGAACTAGTATTGGTCAGAAAAACTCTGCAGGTAAAAGAGAAAAAGTTATATAGGCATTGGAAACATCTGAACAGCGGGAGTTTCGAATAGAGCAGAGGTTATACGAGCTTTTACTTCAGGACAAAAAAGTTGCTTCCTATGTTCCCCAGTTGTACCGATGGACATTTTTTATTAATCTGAGGAAAGTGAAGAAGAATTTATATAAAGTCCCGATATATCATCTAGAATTCCTGTGGTTCGGATTTCTCGAGGAATGAATAGTCCCTTCGCTCTGTTTTTTATTATTTGAATTATTATTTAACCAATTTGGATTTATAATTTAACTTTTTGAGATTGTTCTGCTTTCGTTCTGAGATGGTTCTACAAATGCAATTATCCTGGGCCTCTGCTAGTATATATATATATATATATATATAAAGAAGAAGAATTGTGGGTGGAATTGTTTGTGGTTTGTTTATTTCTTATACAAATCTACAGTTATATTCCGATCTTGATGAAATTTTGCATACTTGATCAACTAAGCATAAAGAAGGTCACTATCTATCTCAGATTTCGAAAAAATAATAATTTTCGATAATAAATCGACATTCATGGTGATGGTAAGGCATACTAATAAGATGTATCTCTTGACCAACAATACCAGCAATGTTTGTGCAACAATATGTTTCAAAATGGTATAAACCCGCAATTCACCGACACTGTAGACAGACCAATAATACAAGAGAAAGTTTGTGCTTTATAAATAAGGTATAATTTCCTTTTGGTCGGGCTTTTCTTAGATTTGATAGTTCTATAAAGATGATCAGTAACTGTAGATAATGAAGACTATTGAGAAATAGTGGAAAGGCGATATAGGAAGCTCGGGTGACAGTTGATGACATAACCAAAAACAAATAGGATACATCAACACGACTGTTCAAATCAACATGCGTACTGTACTATCTTCTATCTATATGCATGTTAGGCTCAAAGAACGAAAACGCTCGTTGAGCGAATAAAACGTCCAAGATGCGTTGTGGGTCCTTTAAAACATCCACAACGCGTTATTTGTCTCATGGCACTCATAAAAATAGCCACAACGCGTTGTGGCAAACTCAAAAAGACCACGACACATAATTCGCGTCGTGGCTCTCAAAATATTTGGCCACTACGCGTTGTGATGATTAAGAAAAGCCATAACAGTGACGCGACCATACAGGTGATACAACAGAGTGGTTTGTAATATGGGTAAAAAATAACACATTTTTGTCGTTATCATTTTTTTATCTTTATTTATTATGTTTTATAAATTGGTAATAAAATTATTTACCCCATAAAAAATTATAACAATTAACAAATATAACAATATTTTTCCACAATTTTTAATCATTTACGAAAATCTGTTGTGATGCTCAATATATTCAAACAACTAATTCACCTAAAATAATTGGAAATTTTATCAAAAACGTTTATTAAAAGACTTTTTTCATAATTATCAAAAATATTGCAGTCATTTATATTACCATGGCATTTAGAGTTACATATTATGTTCTTTGAGCGACATTTGCATTTTTTATCAATACAGTACTTTTTACAATGACACCTTACAAATGACACCACAAAAAATTGGACTTTCAGATTCGTCTATTACTTATTTCAAAAGTTACCGAACGCAGGAGATGACTTTCCCTGCTTCATGTCCAGAAATAACGGAAGTGATTGTGTTTCCAATGAACTCCGGCAGGTGTCTCTACGTGTTGCGTTTTCTCTCAAACAATGATAGGTTCATGAAATCGTCAACAGAAGTCGCTGTCCTCAATTGAGTTTCTCTCCTTAAGTATACTTTCGGTTAGGGAAACAAAAAAAAATTGCGACAATAGGAGGTAGTATTTGGCTTTGAACTTCCAACTTATAACAGCATTAAACAAACGTTGGAAACCTTTCCAGCTAATAACTGTTCATCTCTCCATGAAGGATTTCATTTTTCGCACAATAAATAGAAAAGTAGCTTATGCGATCGGTTTGTTCAGACGTCCATCCATCTGCCTGGTCTGTGGACACAATTCCTGCAATGCATTGCGTTCGAATGGGGAGCGTGCGTATACAGAATTGCTGGAAGAGACAAATCAGCCTTGCACTGGGGAAAACGCGTGCCGAGCACTTCGTTCCAGCTCCTCGCGTGCTCTAAACGTTGTTGAGATGATGCGCGCGCAGAAAAGGGATATCCGTGCCCAACCAAAAGAGTTTCTTTATTCGTAGGGAGCTTATTAAGTGCTGAAGGGTGCTTTGGGCTATCAGTGTGGGGAAACGTATCTGTCTGTCTGTCTGTCTGTAACTCAAACTCCTCCGAGGCTATGAACTATTTTAAAAATCTGTTTCCTTCAGTCGATGAGTATGGTTCATGTCACGAACCTATCACAAATATTATCTAAATTGGTTCATTGACATGTGCACAAATGGTACCTCTATTTTCCCGCCAAGCAATTTTAAATGGGAAGATATATTAAGTAATATATCAAACAAATCGTAATGACGAGATAGAAGCGGTTATTCATTACTATTTTCATCAGTCGATGAATGTGGTATATGGCACGAACCAATCACAAATATTATCTAAATCGGTTCAATAGCACGTGGACAAATGGTACCTTCACGACCCCACCTAGCAATTTTCAATGGAGACAAATATAAAGTAATATGTCAAACAAATCGTAATGAAGAGATAGAAGCGAATATAAATTACTATTTCGGCCAATTGATAAATATGGTTCAGGAAATGAACGATTTTGAAAATGGTTGTAATCGAAATATTGGCACGTGCTCTAATGGTACCCTTATGACACCCTCAAAAGTTTTCAATGTTAAGATTGGACATGTAATATATCGAACGACTTGGAATGAGGTGCCATGAATGAATATGACGTAAAATTAATGATAGTCTAAATTGGTTTCAAGGAACCTGGTTTAGTTGAATCATTCTGGTTTAGTGGAACCATTATGGTTCATTGGAACTTTCAATGCTAAAATATGGCTTATAATATATCAAACGACTTGGAATGATGTATCATGAAATAATGTGACGTAAAATTAATGTTAGTCCAATTGGTTTCAAGGAACCTGGTTTAGTGGAACCATTCTGGTTTAGTGGCACCATTATGGTTCATTGGAACTTTCAGTGCCAAAATATGGCATGTAATATATCAAACGACTTGGAATGAGGTGTCGTGAATGAATATAACGTAAAATTATTGATATTTCAAATTGGTTTCACGGAACCTGGTTTAGTTGAACCATGATGGTTCATTGGAATTTAGAATGCTAAAATATGGCGTATAATATATCAAACGACTTAGAAAGATGTGTCATGAATGAATATAACGTAAAATTAATGATAGTCCAAATTGATTTCAAGCAACCTGGTTTAGTTGAATCATTCTGGTTTAGTGGAACCATTATGGTTCATTGGAACTTTCAATGCTAAAATATGGCATATAATATATCAAACGACTTGGAATGATGTGTTATGAATGAATATGACGTAAAATTAATGATAGTCCAATTGGTTTCAAGGAACCTGGTTTAGTGGAACCATTCTGGTTTAGTGGCACCATTATGGTTCATTGGAACTTTCAGTGCCAAAATATGGCATGTAATATATCAAACGATTTGGAATGAGGTGTCGTGAATGAATATAACGTAAAATTAATGATAGTCTAGATGGTTTCAAGGAACCTGGTTTAGTTGAACCATGATGGTTCATTGGAACTTTCAATGCTAAAATATGGCATGTAATATATCAAACGACTTAAAATGATGTGTCATGAATGAATATAACGTAAAATTAATGATAGTCCAAATTGGTTTCAAGGAACCTGGTTTAATGGAATCATTATGGTTCATTGAAACTTTCAATGCTAAAATATCACATGTAATATATCAAACGACTTGGAATGTTGTGTCATGAATGAATAAAACGTAAAATTAATGAGAGTCCAAATTGATTTCAAGGAACCTGGTTTAGTGCAACCATTCTGGTTCATTGGGAACTTTCAATGCTAAAATATGGCATGTAATATATCAAACGACTTGGGATGATCTGTCATGAATGAATATAACGTAAAATTATTGATAGTCGACATTGGTTCAAAGGTACGTGGTGTAATGGTATCTTTATGGCCCATTAGAAACTTACAATGTTAACATAGGGCTGTTTAAAAATATAGTTCCGCGAATGGTTTAGTTTAACATTTCGGTACTTGGTTATGTCATTACTTAATGGTTTATTTATTACGATAACTTGAAATCGAATTAATTTTTTCACACTCTGTTTTCACCATTCTATTAATATAAGACAGAGCACGAACAAGTTTGAAGTTGAGATAGCCGGAGTAGGTACAATAGCACGTGCTCTATTGTGACTATTATGATATCCCGTTAAAAATTTTCAATGACCAGATATGGCATGTAATATATCTAACATCTCGTAACAACTTATCATGAACCAATATAACGAATACTTTATGATGGCCGAAATTTGTTTACAAGTACATGTTCTAATGATACCATATGTCACCTTTAGAACTTTCAAAGCTAAGATATAGCATGACATATATCAAACATCCCATAGCGATGTGTCATGAATAAAAATATCAAGTAATTAATAACTGTTGGAATTGGTTTAGTACTACATGTTCTAATGGAAATTTAAAGTACCGTTGGAACTTTCCATTATAAGACATGGCATGTAATATATCAAACAACTCGTAACAACGTCTCATGAGAGAATATAATGAGTAATTAATGATAGTGGTAATTAGTTTACCAGTACGTATTCTAATGGTACCAAATGGTAATATTGAAACTTTCAATGCTAAGATATTGCATGTAATATATCAAACCACTCGTAACGGAGTGCCATGAATGAATATAAAGAGTAATTAATGATAGTCGTAATTAGTTTAACAGTACATATTCTAATGGCACATATTCTGATATTTTACGAGAAGAGTTTTGAATGGTAAAAGAAGTAATAATGAAGATATTTTAATTGAGCATGGCCTATTATTTAGATTTACTACCTAAAAGTGGGCAAAAGTAATTTATTACGTAGAATGGTTCTATATCTCTCCATCGTGGGTTCTTCGCATCATATGTCGCCGTTGTTGTTATGGAAAGACCCAACAAGGATTCATAATTTATATATTTTAATATACCGTAGAATAATTTAAAATTAATTCAACAGGAGCAAAAATAATACATGTTGACTTTCTAATTACATGTTCGATTGTCTTTTCGCGTGTATTATTATTCTCACTGAAACTAATTCAACAATGTTAATTAAAACAATATAATTTTCATGTACGGAAACAATAGTTTTTCATCATCACCACATCAGCCGTCATTTTTTGTTCGCAAACGGATCACCTAATTTTGGACGTAATCATCGCTTCAGCACAGACTAACAGTGTTAGTCTGTGGTAAAAGCATACGAGAAACAAATCCCCCCCCCTCCATTTCATTCATTCTTGGGCCCACGTTTCGCATTAAACGTGTTTATCCGAAATTAATGATCGTACATACTGATTTAGTTGTTATGTAATGCCAATAATCCGTCCCATTTTCGTTAGGATCCATTTTTTCGCTGTCTGTTTGGAGTAGAAACTTGTCTTCATGCTGCGATTGGAGAGAGAGCACGGTGTAAGATAAGGTGAGAGAAACGGCGGCTGCTGCTTCTTCTACTTATTTCCAAGAGCTTGTATCAATTAACAAAACATGCACGATCCATAAAATCAAATGGAACTCTTATGTACGTATACTATGTACGTTTAGAAGACTGTTTAATACATTTTTTCTTTAATCAGTCTTCCAAAATTTCAATTTAATTGACGCGTCGCGACGACCAGTTCAGCAGGCGTCCATTTTAAGCTACTAGAAAAAGCGGAAGTTGAGATAGCTGCAGACATGCGCATTATCGATCAGTAATAACGATAATTATGTATAAAATTGATAAATAAAACGATTTTGACCTTCAGATAACGTTTAATTTTTCATTTAAAAATAAGGAAAATTTTCCTTGGAATGTTTATCTTGAGTGACAAAAAACGCTTTTGGCGCTGCGTTTTCGTTTAGGAGAAATAAATTCTTTTCGATGCGAGTGTTGAACTTTTCACCATAGACGTAAGATTAAAAGCTAAAAATATACAAAAAAAAGCTTGCAGACACCAGCTAAAAAATCAAGTTTTAATCGTACGGGCATGAAAAATGCACCAATCGAAAGAAAAACCTTGAATGCAGACACGTTTTTTCTTGTGTGCTGATATCTATTAAAATATTTTTGTGAGAGCCGCTTAAATTCGTGTTCCCATGTTAAAGAATAGGGCATTCGCGCAGAGGCTGACTTCCCAAATTCCTGGGTAAGAAAAAGACAATTAATAACACGAATAAAAGAACATGAAAGAGCACTTAGAAACAAAAATAAAAACAATCATTTAGTGAACCACTGCATTAACCAAAATCATAATCCGGATTGGAACAAAATCAAGATCATTAGTAAAGAAATAAATTACAAAAAAAGACTAATAAAAAAACCATCAACATTATTTCGAATGAAAAAAATTTAGCCAAACCATCTATAGAAATTATTAATAAATAGAAATTACTACTAAAAATATAATATCACTTCCCTTGCACACAACAATCCTGTTCACAACAATCAAACTAATCATAATATCACACATTGTATTAGAACACATTGTTTTGTTTTTTATTATTATATCCTTCCATTCAT
Source organism: Rhysida immarginata (assembly GCA_023313115.1). Taxonomy (NCBI): domain Eukaryota; kingdom Metazoa; phylum Arthropoda; class Chilopoda; order Scolopendromorpha; family Scolopendridae; genus Rhysida; species Rhysida immarginata. The sequence continues at coordinate 273,196 of JAHWFO010007252.1, forward strand.
TCCAAAAATTTTACTACTGAAGATGGGAAAAGAAAAAAAAAATCCCGAAAACGTTATTATTATCTCAAGTTTGTCATCTACGTGTTAGAAATCATCAAACTTTCATCATAGACCTTCTTCATCTGTAACTGTGTGCCTCCCTGTGTTCGTGTAACATTCCTCCACTAGATCTTCGTTCCTTCAGTGTTTCTTCTGTATTTCATCTGAGTTTCTCCGCAAGACCTTTGTTTCATTTGTTTCGTCCTTCAACATCTATTTTTGGTGACTTTTTTCATTTTTTTCATTGTTTCTATTATTTATTTACCTTATTTGTTTCTAATTTATTTGCTTTCTTTTAATTAAAGGAGTTTTATTTATCTTAATTAATACAATCATCC
>JAHWFO010007252.1:308572-325919 GCA_023313115.1 Rhysida immarginata
AAAAAAAATAATTCAGGTTACAAACCATATTTTCTAATTAAAACACTTGGTTTCTGAGTAAACATAACTGGGAACATTTTCAGTATTCTTAAAAACAAAACGGATGCAATAGCTGATATTGGTGATGGGGTTTCATGATTTTATCCCGAGTGAATTTCTTTATAATTCTGAAATAACATAAATCGTTTTTACTTATTAATTAGAGGTGATGCAGTAATAAATTCAAAACGTAAACTTACATGCTGGACGATATCGTGTGCGGAAATTTAAGAAATGCTATTCTGTACACTCATAGCAATATGCGGTTAATATGACCTGCTTGTGAGAGTCCAATGATTCTTCCAATATGACCCATTTAAGAGAGTCATTGGACACAGATATCAATAAGAGTTGTTTGACCCGAATTTCCGAGTCGCCATTCTCGGGTCAATTGACTCAACTGTACAAGACTTAAGACTCATTAACGGAATGTTTACTATATGCGTACACATTTTTGCATACATATTTATATATTTTCACAGTTACTTGCACATTTATATAGTCATATTTACACAAATTTACACACAAATATACACAGTATACACAGGTTTACACACGGGTATACACCTATTCAGACACATTTACACACGGGTATACACCTATTTACACAACTTTACACACATTTAAACACACACGTACACAAATTTACACACGTGTATACAGCTATTTAGGCAGGTTTACACATAGTTACACATGTTTACCTCTGTACAGCTTATTTATACAAGTTTACACACATTTATACATATTTACACAAGTTTACACACACTTATACATATATATATGCACAAATTTACACGTGTATACACAATTTACTCATCTATAGAGGTTATTTACATAAGCTTACACAAATATGTATATAAATTTACACACTTGTATACACGATATATTCAAGTTTACACACGGGTATACGCCTATTCACACAGGTTTACATACGTCCATACAGCTATTTACACAAGTTTACACTTTTGTACGCATCTGTAAAGCATATTTACACATTAATGCACACAGGTACGCAAATTTACACACGTGTATACACCAATTTACATCCATTTACGCAAATTTACACACGTGTATACTGATATTTACACAAGTTTACATTTGTATACCGACCTGTATTTGTATTTGTATCTTTATAGTCAAAATTCGCCAGCAGGAAATAGAACTTCAAGCTTGTAGGCAGAAAAAAGGATTTTAATGCTAAATCTGTTGCTTAATTCTAAAATAACGATCGCCGTGTTCTTAGAGTTGACAGCTCTTGAACAGTAGACAATAATAGGAAGAGAAACGATATCTTTTTAAAATTTTTAAACATCAATTTTTTTTATAAAGTCATTTATTGATTTACAATACAATCAACTTATAATGTACAATGCAATAAATTCACCATCACCTAACAGAATTGATTTACACAAAAATCAAGGGATTATTGTTGTAACCATTACATCGTTCTCATTATAAATCTGTAAGATTCTTTTTCCATTCCTTTGGGTAGGCTAAATGGAAACTATCACGAGGAGGCTGAAGAGGAAGGCTCATATTAGTATCCTTGGCAATCTGAAATGCAGAAAAAAAGTATGAGTTTTAGATCAATGATTTACACTCCCTACCATAATGGAAGTAGTGATATTTTATTTTAGTTAATATCAAATTCGACCTCCGTGCTGAAATTAAGTCAGCCACCCTTCTTACTTTCTATAAGGCTCCGATACACAGATTCCGGTGTTTAGCTCCATTCTTGCTGCAAGAAACTTGCCATGTTGTCAGCAGTCGATAATAATGAATGATGTTCGGTGGAAATGCATTTCAGATCACAACGAGTAAATAAAAAATAATCGTAAGAATAATGAATAAGAAAACGTGTTAGCAAATAAATATGGAACTATTAAATAAGTATAATTTACGTTAGAAAAAAAAGTGTAACTAACGTAGATTCCTGTTTTCGTTCAAATTTTCTTGAACTGGTAAAATTTGAAGGAGCAAGACGAACAACGTTGGAGAATGGCTTATTCAACGTTGGGTTTTTGAGGGAGCCTGTTCTCGCACTCAGAATTGAAGAGACTATTCCTACTGATAGATAGTCTCTAGATAACTTGTCCTATCCATAGTAATATTAAAGAGTAGTATTAGTTCTAATAATTTTGTATTATTCTTCTTACTAACACGAACGGCGAAATCGTCCAGTATCGCTATCCGCCATGTCTTCGTAACTCGATTTCGTATCTCTACCGGAAATGAATCCCATTTCCTATGACTTCGCTCGTAAAGTTGGGTATGGCGCTGTTAGATGAGTCGCAGGTTCGTAAACACTTGAAGACGGATGGTACAACTTATCTACGAAGTACTGTATTCTTATAATCGAGTCAGAGAGCTATAACCTAATAAAATGAGTCCTACGATCTGGAAATTGCTGTGAGTGTAGTTTTACCTGCTAAATAATTTTTTACTCAACGCTAACTAGCTGAGCATCACACGAGACTACTTGTCGAAATACGATAAAATTTTAACGGTGTACACAGTTTTAATTACCCTATTACTCCTTTAAAATTCATTATCTTAGGCGTTATAGAAACCTGAGTTATTAACTTGTTGATCTTGGTGGGGGCATTTTTATTTCTGTTCATATCTCAGTTAGCGTTCAAATTCGGACCCATGTTCATAGGAAAAATATTATTCCCCTATACAAACAGTACATGGTATTTCATTCTTGACCTACATTTCTGAATCACCCTATATATTATTTCGTTTAGGAGAAATAAATTCTTTTTGATGCGAGTGTTGAACTTTTCACCATAGACTAAAGGTTAAAAGCTAAAAATATGCAAAAAAATTTCAGACACCTGCTATAAAATCAAGTTTTAATCGTACGGGCATGAAAAACGCAACAATCGAAAGAAAAAGCTCGAATGCAGATACGTTTTCTCTTGTGTGATGATGTCTATTAAAATATTTTTGTGAGAGCCGCTTAAATTCGTGTTCCCATGTTAAAGAATAGGGCATTCGCGCTAGGCTGTTGCAGAGGCTGACTTCCTAGATTCCTGGGTACGAATATATTGTTGTGCACGTATGCTGAAGGGCTGGTAGACAGGAGCCACTGACATTCAATCTTTTTTTTTTTCAATTAATGGATGCTCCCAGTCGTTACGAATCCCGCTATTTATTTTACATAAATGCAAATAGGCATGAAATAAAAGGTTTAAGTAAAAAATACTAGAAGTTTTATTTATAAAACCTACGGTATGCGGTGTTAAGCTTATACCGGTAGAGTAACAGTTTAAAAAGCGTTTATTGCGTGAAAGCAAACAAATGAAATACAGTAAGCAAGAACGAGCAGAGATGGTTCTCCTTTGCGCGAGAGGGGATTTGATGCTGCACAATGCCGCCGACGAATTCCATGCCGACATCCTGACCGCCCGAAGCCTTCAACAAGTACTCTTTCGACCCTAATGAAACGATTTTGAAAGATAGGAAGTGTTGCAGATAGACAACGGCAAGGTCGACCACGTACAGGAACAGGTTCGCAACAAACGGCGGCCGTTGCAGAAACAATTGGGGCTTGTGGCATACAGTAGATGCGTGCTGTTGCACACGCCCTTCGAATCAGCCAATCGCCTGTGTGGTGCATCTTGCATGGTTTGAAGTTCCACCCGTTCAAGATTCAATTTCATCAAGAAATGACAGACGGTGATGAGGATCGTCGAGTGCAGATCTGCGAGATAATGATGAACAGATGCCATGCAGAAGCTGCGCCATCCCGTCATGGGGAGGTAAATCACCGAAAGACGTTGCTTCAAGACATCGAAAGAAGAAAGGAAATTGCAACAATATCACGTGTACATCTAAAGTAAGATTACGTGAGTAAAAAATTATTTAGACTAGAAAGCATCCTTGAAGAGGTAAATTCCTGTCTTTCGGATTTTTCTTAGAATGGGTAGTCCCTTCGCTCTATATTGTAGTGATTGAGTTATTATTTACGCTGCCTATTATTTAACCAATTTGGAGGTTTATTTGATTTCCGGTTATGGTGGCATTCACTACATGTTTTCTATGAGCTCCTCGCAATTAAGCATTGTTTTGGGGGGGGGGGGGGCTGGAATTTATTCCAACACACAAAGAGTCCCATGAGTGCTGATGAAGTCTTATATTAACAATATAAGTTGTATTAATTAATTCTGTATGGCACCAGCTACGGGGAAAGGATTATCAGCGAACTCATCGTGAACCATGAACACCAGTTCGAACACATTTCATCGAACTCACCCGGTAAGTTGACAGCCGACGAGTTAGAGGATAGATTAGAAAAAAGCTCATATAAAATCTTTACTAATGAGTCAACACTACAACCTATGATAAAACTGTTAATTGAGCCCCTGAGGCAACAAATAAGTAATATCATCCAACCGCTGACGATGAAAATCAAACAGCTCGAAATCGAAACCTCGACACTAAAATGGAAAGTTCCAGAATTAGAAGAAAAAACGATGCACTGGAGCAATACTCGAGGCGTACTAATGTGCGACTATTTAATCTACCGGAGGAACCAGCCGAGGATTTATTAGCAAAAACGATAAATCTCTTCTCTGAAAAATTAAATGTTCAAGTTCCACCGGGAGAAATTAAGGCTATTCACCGCTTGAGAAAACGACAAAAGCGCCCTCGAGTGGTGATTATTCAATTCCAATCACCATCGCTCAAGACATCAATAATGAAAAATCGACAGTATTTTCGAGGATCCAAATTCGTGATTGTAGATGATTTAACCTATAATGCCCAATTGAAATATGGCCCAATTGAAATATGGCCCTAAAAATGTCTGGTCCTATAATGGGCGTATATGGAAAAAAGATGACATGGGCCAGAGTCAAGAAATCAAATAATAATATTAGAAATCTATACTTAGACATGCCCGTTGACAGTCTATTTTCGAAGACAGAACTTTTATATTCGATTGTTCATTAAGCGGTTTGCTTTTCATTTCATATGAACTACATATCCAGTTATTCTTTTTGGTTGCTATTATTATAAATTAAAAAAAATTATTATCTGATTGGTTCTTCCATAATGAGCACTATCTCATTCGAAGAGTTTAGTGCCTCTGTTTCAAAGTTTCAACCGACTTGTTCGCTTCTGGGATTAAATATTCCAAGTGTGACAACAAATCTTGACTTACTATTAAGTTACATATCTCAACTACCTTTTAAAAATTACTTATTTAATTTTAATGGAACCATGGTCTAAACACTCCACAGATATTCCGTCCATAGAGGGCTATCAAAATTACTCAATTAGTTGACATAATAGAAGAGGTGGTAGTATTTGTATATACACCGACACTAATCAACGAACAAACACATATCACGAGCTCACAATGATAACAAAGGATTATGAAATATTAATCGTCCGCCACCGGGATAATAATTCCGTTTTAATAGCTATTTATCGTCCGCCATCGGGAACCTTTCACGAATTTTTGTCTGCCCTAGAAGAACTAATTCTAAAACATAAACTATTTCGTAAAACATGCCATATAGTGGGCGATTTTAATGTTAACTTTAATTATCCCAATAATAATGAAACTGCTGGATTATTAAGCTTTTTTACTGCGTTCGATTTTCAGCAGATTATTACGTCTGATACTCATTACTCATCTACCTTTGAAATGTTCTCTCTCATTGACCAAATTTTCACTAACACCAGGGATACAAAGCAAAGTGGGGTCCTTGATATTTTGATCTCAGATCACTTCCCAATATACCTGAATATTAAAAAGGAATCATCAGTGATTAGCAAAGAATGCATTGTCGCTTCTCGTATCATTAATCACTCTCGCATTGCTATTTTTGAAAGTATCTTGCAACAAACTGATTGGGAAGAAATATTTTCTGAAGCGAAAGATGATCCTGATGAATTATTCGACGAGTTTTTATCTCATTTTCTTTATGGTTACAATTCTTATTTTGCTTTCCACAACTTCCACATTAACCATAATAACCCAAAGCAATTCAAAAATCCCTGGCTTACTTCTTCAGTATTAAGTCTCATAAAAAAAAGACAGAGCATTTAAAAAGTTTAAACATAATCCTAACCCTTCCCTAAAAAATAAGTATAAAACCTTTTTAAAAGCCTGCAAATCCGAAATCAGAAAAGAAAAAAGCATTTATTATCGTGAATTATTTCAATCTTGCTCTAGCACGAGTGGCATTTGAAGGAACATTAATAAAATTAGGAAAAAAAAAACCATTCCTATTCTGCCTAATCAATTTTCCAAGGATGTGAAGGAGGAAGAGGATATGAACAATTTTCTTCACGCTCTGTATCCCCCTATTAGTGAAAATAATCCACCCTTAAAAGAGCAAGTCCTTAAATCCACATCGTCCGCTTCTTCTTATTTCGCTCCTACTGTCTGTTCTAGCATTGTGTTTAGGACTATTAAAACACTTCCGAATAATAAGTTAACCGATTCTCTCGGTATTCGACAAGACATCGTTTTTGCTTTAGCATCGAAGTATTGTTATCCGTTAATGAAGATTTAAAACTCTTCTATTAGCACAGGTATATTTCCGCATAAGCTTAAATATGCTCATACTATCCCTATTCATAAAAAGGGTGACCCCAATGATTTTAATAATTATCGCCCTATAACAATTTTACCCGTCTTCTCTAAGATTTTTGAAAAGCTCTTTCACCATAATCTCTCATCATATATTTTATCCAACAATTTTCTCTCACCAAACCAGCATGGGTTTCAGCTTAAAAAGAATATCAATACTGCGTATTTTGAACTTATCGATTATGTTACAGCCGAATTGGACGCAAGTAATACGCCATTGGCTATTTTTTTAGATCTAAAAAAAGCCTTTGATCGCGTGTCCCACAATATTTTATTACATAAACTCCAAGAAATTTATGGAATTCGCGGACTCCCTTTGGGCTGGATTTCATCTTTTATCAATAATAGAATGGTAGCTCTTAAAATCCATACTCATATCTCGAAGTCCATGAATGTCACGATGGGTGTTCCTCAAGGATCAATTATTTCTCCGCTCTTATTTAATTTGTTTGTTAATGACAGCCACTATTGCTCTCAAATACGTAAAATCATATCTTACGCGGATGATACAGTCCTATTGTTCTCTGCTGGTAATGAAAAGTCTCTGACATAACAGCTTGGATTAGTAAGAATGAACTCAGTATTAATTACTCTAAAAGTGTTTTTATGGTATTCAGGCAACGAAATAAACAATTCAACACGGAGTCTATAAAAATCCTTCTGGATGGGAACCAAATCATTATAGTTCAGAATATCATTACCTAGGCATTATCATTTTCATATGATCTATCTTGGAACTCACATATTTCCTCCCTAGCTTCTAAACTGAGCAAGAGTTTGGGAAAAATTTCACATCAACTGTATCTTCTTCGTTCCACCTTAATCATTTTATATAATGCATTGATATATTCTAATCTTTGTTTTGGAATTATTTTTTGGGGCAGTTCCTCCGATAAAAATTTAAGTAGACTGCTCAAACAACAGAAATGGTTTGTACGTATGATTTTGCATCTACCGCATAAAACACCAATTACACATCTATTTCATCGACACCAATTTTTGAATATTTACGATACCTTCTTCCTACAATTGGTTTGTTTTTACAATAAATTAATTCATAATAAAATAAAATTAGTCAGCCCTCTAAAATTAACTTTCAATTTTGATTACCATAAATATCCAACTAGGAAATCAAAAGAGATTCGTCTTCCATTTGCGAAAATTAACTTTCGCTGCCACACTCCAGTTTTTTCTTGTCAAATGAAATGGTCCATTTTACCCTCTTCATTAACAGAAACTACTAGCTATTACACATTTAAAAATTCACTGAAGAAACTGATTCTTAATAATGATCTATGTTGTAAAAATATTATTTAAATTAATTTAGGAATCTTTGTTATCTATTAAAACCATTTTGTATTAATTAGTTCTTTGTAGGGGACACGGGGAGCTTTGCTCGACGGGCTTTTCAGCCTTTCAAATCCCCTTGTTCCCCCCTGCTTACTGTTTATTTTATTGTACTCACTCTTGTGTGATACTTTGTAATAGAATTAATAAATACATAAATAAAATTAATAAATAAAATAAAATAATTGAGAGTCAGTAGACTATTGAGGAAGAGTGGAAAGACGACAGAGGAAGGATCCCTTTAGTTTCGTGCTGTATTGAGCAAATGGTAAGATTCTCAATAGAAGAATCGGCGACAGCTAGACTACACAAAGTGATGAATGGCCAAGTTTTGCTTCAAGTATTGAGAGCAGAGTGGTAATTGCAACAACATAAAGAGTAAGATTACATGACTAAGGTTTCCGTTTGCAATGGCATACATGGAGAGGTCCATCCATTATGAGCATTTACTCTATAAATTATAATTGTTTGCGTGTGTTTATTTTTAAACTATTGTAAAAATTTATCGAAAAAAAGAGTTCCACCCCGGCAGGGGTTATCACCTGGCTTACTTGTTAGCGTAACAGATCCAAATATTTCATAAAAATACATTTTGACTACATTCTGTGTGAATGTGATAATTTTTGAAACTGAGATGATGATAAAGCAATGATTGAACATTCGTTTCCAAGAATTATTAATAATTTGCATAAAATGACGATGCAGTGACAGGACATAAATAAGGCAGCGTCTATTGAAGAGGAAAAGGAGTCACATGTGTGTCCCTTGAGCTCCCTATCAAACGTCCAGATAATTGGCATAAATTTTTGTGTCTGGAAGTGAAAGAGCAAGTATTGGTCTGAGAACTCTGCAGCAAAAACATAAAATATTATATGAGCATTGGAAACATCTGAACAACGGTTGCTGCAAATAGATCAGCACGGTATACGAGCTTCTCTCGTCAAGGGCAAGAACAAGTTAGGTCTAAAGTATCCAGTGATGTATCCCAGTGGTGAAGATGGACAATATTTTAATCTCAGGCACGGCAAGAGGAGTTTAATCTCAGTCCCGGTATATCACTTAGCATTCCTGTTTTTCGCATTTTTCTTTGAATGGATAGTCCCTTCGCTTTGTGTTTCACTGATTGAGTTATTATTTAACTAATATGGAATTATAATTTTGCTTCTTGAGATTGTTCGGTTAACCTAAATGTGTAATTATCCCGGGCAACACCGGTCGTCTGCTAGTCTTTTTTATGTATAAAGAAGGATGTTTGTTTGTGGGTTTGTGGTGTTGTTTGTTTTTTATATAAAACTTGTTAGTTTTATACCGATCTTGATGAAATTTTGCAAAGTTGACCTTCTAAGTATGAAGAAAAACACTGTCTACCTCGTAGTTCGAAAAAATAATCTTCTATATATATAAAGAAGGATGTTTGTGGGTCTGTGCATCTGTGGGTCTGTGGGTCTGTGTGTGGGTCTGTGGATCTGTACGTTTTTTATACAAATCTACAGTTTTATTCCGATCTTGATAAAATTTCGCATACATGACCTTCAAAGCATGAGGAAGGTCACTGTCTACCTCAGATTTCGGAAAAATAATAAATATCGATAAAAAATCGATATTCATGGTTATGGCAAGGCATTTTAATGAGAAATATCTCATGACCAACAATGCAAGGCAAAATTTGTACAACAATAGGTATCAACAATGGTATCAACACGCAATTCACAAACGCTCTGCATGAACAAACAATCAATATCTCATGACTAACAATGAAAGGAAAAGATTGTGCAAGTGTAATTATCCCGGGCAACGCCGGGTACCTCTTCTAGTTATCTATATATATAAAGAAGGATGTTTGTGGGTTTGTATGTTTTTTATACAAATCTACAGTTTTATTCAAATCTTGATGAAATTTTGCATACTTGACCTTCAAAGCATGAGGAAGGTCGCTGTCTACCTCAGATTTCGGAAAAATAATAATTATCGATAAAAATTGATATTCATGGTTATGGCAGGGCATATTATTGAGAAATATCTCATGACCAACAATGCACGGTAAAGTTTATGCAACAATAGGTACCAACAATGGTATAAACACGCAATGCAAAACACACTGCACGGATCAACAATATATATCTCATGACCAACAATGCAAGGAAATGTTTGTGCAACATTAGGTATCAACAATGGCATAAACACGCAATTCACAAACACTTTGCACGGACCAATAATATATATCTCATGACCAACAATGCAAGAAAAAGTTTTTCTAACAATAGATATCAACAATGGTATCAACGCGCAATTCATCAATAACAATGAGCACAAAATGATGATGCAATGATAAAGCAATCCTTTCCAAGAATTATAACAATGAACATAAAATGATGATGCAATATGGATAAGTTTCAATTTGTAACAATGCATAGAATTCCTGTTATTCAGGCTTTTCTTAGAAAAGAGAGTTCCTAGTACTTAACAATTTCTTGAAAATCTTTAAAAATGATCAGTAACTGGAGATAATGCATAGATAGCAGACTATTGAGAAAGAGTGGAAAGACGACAGAGGAAGCACTTCTTTAGTTCCGTGCTGTATTGAGCAAATGGGAAGCAAGTAAATAGAAGAATCAGCGACTGCTAGACTAGACAAAGTGATGAAAGGCCAAGTTTTGCTTCAAGGCATCGAGAGAAGAGTAAAATTGCAACAACATCGAGTGTACATCTGAAGTAAGATTACCTGAGTAAGAAATTATTGGAGAGTTCCATCCTTTAAAATTTTTTTTTCGAATTTAAATTTAGAATTTTTACTGTATTAATTCTAAGCATTTTCATGTGTTTATTTTTAAGATATTGCAAAATTTAATTTAATTTTTTGAGATTGTTCTGTTTACCTACAAGTGTAATTATCCCGGGCAACGCCGGGTACCTTTGCTAGTCTATCTATCTATATATATAAAGAAGGATGTTTGTGGGTCTGTGCGTCTGTGGTTCTGTGTGTGGGTCTGTGGATCTGTGTGTACGTTTTTTATACAAATCTACAGTTTTATTCCGATCTTGATAAAATTTCGCATACATGACCTTTAAAGCATGAGGAAGGTCGCTGTCTACCTCAGATTTCGGAAAAATAATAAATATCGATAAAAAAATCGATATTCATGGTTATGGCAAGGCATATTAATGAGAAATATCTCATGACCAACAATGCAAGGCAAAGTTGGTACAACAATAGGTATCAACAATGGTATCAGCACGCAATTCACAAACACACTGCATGAACCAACAATATATATCTCATGACTAACAATGAAAGGAAAAGTTTGTGCAAGTGTAATTATCCCGGGCAACGCCGGGTACCTCTTCTAGTCTTCTATATATATAAAGAAGGATGTTTGTGGGTCTGTTTGTTTGTATGTTTTTTATACAAATCTACAGTTTTATTCCGATCTTGATGAAATTTCGCATACATGACCTTCAAAGCATGAGGAAGGTCACTGTCTACCTCAGATTTCGAAAAAATAATAATTATCGATAAAAAATCGATATTCATGGTTATGGCAGGGCATATTAATGAGAAATATTGCATGACCAACAATGCAAGACAAATTTTTTGCAACAATGGTATCAACACGCAATTCACAAACACTCTGCACGGACCACCAATATATATCTCATGACCAACAATACAAATAAAAGTTTGTGCAACAATAGGTATCAACAATGGTTTCAACACGCAATTCACCAATAACAATGAGCACAGAATGATGATGTAATGTTAAAACAATCTTTCCAAGAATTATAACAATGAACATTAAATGATGATGTAATATGGATACGTTTCAATTTGTAACAATGCATAGAATTCCTGTTATTCAGGCTTTTCTTATAAAAGACAGTTCTTAGTACTTAACAATTTCTTGAAAATCTTTAAAAATGATCAGTAACTGGAGATAATGGAGAGTTAGCAGACTATTGAGAAAGAGTGTAAAGACGACAGAGGAAGCACTCCTTTAGCTCCGTGATGTATTGAGCAAATGGGAAGCAAGTAAATAGAAGAATCGGCGACCGCTAGACTGCACAAAGTGATGAATGGCCAAGTTTTGCTTCAACACATCGAGAGAAGAGTGGAAATTACAACAACACTAAGTATACATCTGAGGTAAGATTACGTGAGTAAGAAATTATTTTGACTAGCAGTGGCATCCTTGGAGAGGTCCAGCCATTGTGAGCCTTTAAAAAGATTTTTTTCGAATTTTCATTAAGAATTTTTACTGTATTAATTCTAAGCATTTTCATGTGTTTATTTTTAAGATATTGCAAAATTTAATTTAATTTTCTGAGATTGTTCTGTTTACATCCAAGTGTAATTATTCCGGGCAACGCTGGGTACCTTTGCTAGTTATTGATAAAAAATCGTTTTTCATAGTTATGGCAAGGCATATTCATGAGAAATATGTCTCGACCAACAATGTAAAGAAAAGTTTGTGCAACAATAAGTATCAACAATGGTATCAACACGCAATGTACCAACACTATGCAAGGATCAACAATATATATTTCATGACCAACAATGCAAAGCTAAGTTTGTGCTATATAGTTAAGTTTCAATTTGTAACAATACATAGAATTCCTGTTATTCAGATCCTTCTAAAAATTGAGATTTCTTAGTTCTTAACAATTTTTTGAAAATCTTTAAAAATGATCAGTAACTGTTGATACTGGAGATTTAGCAGACTTCTAAGAAAAAGTGGAAAGACGACACAGGAAAGCACTCCTTTAGCTCCGTGCGGTAAGCATTTAACTAGAAGAATCGGCGATCACTACACTACACAAAGTGATGACTGGCCATGTTTTGCTTCAAGACATCGAGAGATGAAAGGTAATTGTAACAACATCTATACATCTAAAGTAAGATTACGTGAGTAAGAAATTATTTAGACTAGCAGTGACATCCTCGGAGAAGTCAAACCATTCTGAGCGTTTTCACGTGTTTATTTTTAAGATTTTTCAAAATTCAATCCAAAAAAAAAAGTCCGAGCCACTTCTGGGTTATCACCTAGCTTATTTGGTAGCACTGCAGAACCAAGCATTTCATAAAAATACAGTTTGACTATATTTTGTGTGGATGTGATTATTTTGGAAACTGAGACGATGATAATGCGATGATTGAACATTGGTTTCCAATAATTATTATTAATGAGCATAAAATGACGATACAGTGACAGTCCATAAATAAGGTAGTGTCTATTTAGGAGGGAAAGTTGTCACACGTGTCTCCCTTGAACACTTTATCAAACATCCAGACGACTAGCAAAAATTTACGTGCCTGTAATGGAAAGAGAAAGAACCAGTATTGGTTGGAGAAACCCTGGAGCTAAAATTGAAAAATCTATACGGGCATTGGACACATCTAAACAACAGGAGTTTCAAATAGAGCAAGACGGTATAAGAAAAACTTGGGTCTAAAGTAACCAGTGATGTTCCCTGGGGGTGAAGATGGATATCAAGGAGTAAATAAATTCCTGTTATATCACCTAGAATTCCTGTTTTTCGTATTTTTCTTAGAATGGATAGCCCTTCGCTCTTTGTTGTATTGATTGGCTTATTATTTTACCAATTTGGAGTTTTAATTTAGCTTCTGGAGATTGTTCTGCTTACCTGCAAGTATTATTATCCCGGGCAACGCCGGGTCCTCTGCTAGTATATCTATATATATAAAGCATAATGTTTGTGGGTTTGTTTGTTTGTTTCTTATTAAAATCTACACGTTTATTCCGTACTACATGAAATTTTGCATACTTGACCTGCAAAGCATTAGAAAGATCACTGTCTACTTCATATATCGAAAAAATAATAATTATCGACGATAAATCGATATTCATAATGATGGCAGGGCGTATTAATGAGAAATATCTCATGACCAGCAATAGAAGGCAAATTTTGCGCAAGAATATGTATCAACAATGGTGTCAAAACGCAATTCACAAACATTCTGCACGGACCAACAAGAGATATCTCAAGACCAGCAATGTAAGGCAAAGTCGTGCTTTAAAAATAATTTTCAATTTTCAATAATGCATAGAATACCTGTTGTTTGGTCTATCATTAATTAGAATTGATATTTCTTAGAGCTTAACATTTCCTTGAAAATCTGTAAAAATGAGGACGAACTGGAGATAAGAGAGAATTACCAGAATATTGAGAAACTGACCAGTCGTGAGTTATCAAGAACTTATCGAAGTTCCCAGGCGGCCCTCGATGATGCAACCATATGAAAAAAAAAATGGCAACTACTGGATTGCAAATGCAAAGAATGGCCAAGTTTTTCTTTCAAGGCAATGATAGCAGAGTGCGAAGTGCAAAAACAGTAGACCTATTGTAGTACCACCAAATTTTCGTTTTCGAATGTTGATTAAGAAATTTCACTTTAGTATTTCTAAGCGTTTTCACGTGTTCATTTTTACTGAATATTCAAACTCACATATTGCAAAATTTAGACAAATAAGAGTCCGCGCATGTTCTAGTGGATATCACTTAGCTTATTTGGTAACATAGCAGATCCAAATTTTTCCTAAAAAAACCCCGGTACGTTTTTTCAATATTCTGTGGGAATATGAATGCTTTTGAAACTGAGGTGGTTATGAGGAGAAAATTGAACGTTCGTTTCTAAGATTTATTTACAATGAGTATAAAATGATGATTCAATGACAGAACATAGATAAGACAATATGTATAATGCTGAAACAAATGATTCACACGTGTCTTTCTTGAGCTCTGTAACTAACGCCCAGATGACTAGCGAAAATTGTGTTTGGAAAGGATAGAGAAAAAACAAGTATTGGTCAGAGAAACTCTGCAGCTGAAAGACAAGATGCTATCCAGGCATTGGAAATATCTGAACAACGGAATGCCATCTAGAGCAGAAAGGTATAAGAGCTTCTAATTCAAGGAAATTTCGAAGGAAAGATGGGTCTAAAATATCAACTGATCTTTCCCGATGGTGAAGTAGGATATCATTTTAATCGCTGGCAGTCTATAAGAGGTTAAATAAAATCCAGGGTGACACAAAATTATGAGCTATTCCTATATATAAATAAGAGCGTTTGGTCAGGGAAGAGAAAAAGTTATCTGGGTGTAGGAAACATTGAACAATGGGAAAGTCTACTACAGTAATTTGTAGAATTACTGAAAACAATTTTGGAATTATTATTTAACTTCTTGAGATTGTTCTGTTTGCCTACAACTGTTTACCTAGACTCTTTCGAGGATTCAAAGAGACACACGTGTCTCCCAAGAGCTCATGTTTACTTACAACTAACCTGGGTAATGCCAGGTGCCTTTTCTCGTCTATATATATATACAAATCTGCAGGGGTTTTTTTTTTCTGATCTTGATAAAATTTCGCACACTTGACCTCCAAACCATAAGAAAGGTGTTTATAAGATTTCGAAAAAATAATAATTATCGATTTACAAATCGATATTCATGATGATGACAGCATTTGAATAAGAGGTATCTCATAATCAACAATGACCTGCAAAGTTTGTACAACTACAGGTATCAGCAATGGTATCAAGACGCAATTCACAAACTTTACGCTCAGACCAACAATGCAAGGAAAAGTGTGTGCAACAATTAGTATTACCAATGGTATCAACACACAATTCACTAACACTTTGCAGGGATCAATAATATAAATGTCATGATCAAAAATGCAAGGCAAAATTTGCGCAACATTAGTTACCAACTTGCGTATTTACATGTAAATAATTGACACTACGCACGGACCACCATAGACCAACAATGCAAGGAAGAATGCGTTCAACAATAGGCCCGTCGTGTTCGCATCAACAATGTTATCAATACGCAATTCACCAATAACAATGAGCATAAATTTATTATGCAATGGTAGAACGTTCGTTTCCAAAAATTATAACAATGAACACAAAATGACAAACCAATAAAAGAACATTCGTATCCAAGAATTAATAACAATGAACAGAAAATGAAAATAATAGGCAAAATATGTACACGTGCCTTCCTTCAGCTCCATGACAAGCGATCAGACGATTTGTTCACGCGTTTGTGTGTGTTTATGTATTTGGAAAGCTTAAGCAGTGTACACCTTATTAGAATTTTATTAAGAACTAAAGAATACATCAACTTTACTCATCTAACCAACAAGCATATGGTTTATCTGTGTTGTTCTATTTAATAATTTCTCGAAGGATTCATATTAATTCATACATGTTGAAATGCCACCGAAGAATAGAAAGAGATACCCTGCAGCTAAACGACAAAAATTTGTCTGGGCATCGGAAATACTAGAAAAACGGGAGCTTCATCTACAACATCAGCGTATGCGAACTTCTACATCAAAAGCAAGGGAAACTTCAGAGGAAAAAGAGTTTCGTCTGCATTAGGAGTATATGCAAGTTTCAACGTCAAAAGCAAGGGAGCTGCGTGTACAACGAGTTCAACGTATCACGGAAGAATTATGGATGTAGAATCGAGATTCTGATTTAAAATTACGGGCATTAAACTACAACTCTGAATACGATTACTGTAAATACTCTAAAGTCCTAATAGGAAGGTTAGATGTCGTATGTGTCAGATCGCTTATCAAGGTCTTCTCATCGACACATGAAGAAGAGGAGGCCATCTGACAAAAGAGAGAAGCAGACGACGCCCAAGACTGAAGTTAAGCAACATCGAGCGGGGACAGCATCGTGTTGGGTGGAGAATGACGTCAGCCACTTCACTCCTCCTTCGAAGATTTTTTGAAGTGCCCATCAACGCAGGAGGAATGCTGGAGGACGCCCATTCGCCAGGAACAAATTTATTCAGTAGAACAAATTTATGCAACACATGCAAAGCAGTTCGGCTTTTTAAAAACTCAAGGCAGAAGACAGTCAAGACAGAGCGTCCAGGGGAGCTGAAGGAAACCACTATTCGGAAGAAAGGCGAGCGTCTACGAGCCCCGGCGGAGCCAGAGATCGGCCCGTCGATCTTCTGTGTGTGTGAGTGACTTTTTCATTTGAACTCTGTTATTATTCTCGCCGCAACTTTACATCTAGCGCGTGCGAGAATAATAGTGTGAGTTTGTGAACCTCTCCCCGGCTACCCCGGGGGAGGTTTCACTCCCCCCCCCCCCCCGAACTCTTTGTGACTATTAATATTCACCATGGAGAACATGTTGAATATGATTGCCGATGGCCCTTTCACCGTTGGCATGTTTATGAAGGAGGTGTACTCAGTAACGAGTATCCCTCCTGTTCTTCCGTCTGGCGATCCCGCTGTTTTGGTCCTACAGAGGCTTTCCCCAACTGAGTCGAGGATGCTCTGTAGGCAACGTAATGTGGCAGACCGAAT
>JAHWFO010007252.1:325929-381354 GCA_023313115.1 Rhysida immarginata
AGGCAACGTAATGTGGCAGACCGAATTGTGTCTGCTGGTGCCATCAAGGTTGGACAGACCACCGTTCACCTGAGTTATGCTGAACCCGGATATCTTCCAGTCTGCATCCGGGGAGCATCGCCGCTGATGACTGTGAAATATCTCAGAGTTTTCATGTCAGATTATGGCGTGGTACATAGGATTTCGTATCCTCAGCACCCAGATTCTCCGCTTCAAAGAACAGGAGACATCATAGTCTACATGGACTTAAACAGAGACATTCCTAAGGATGTTGTAATGCGCGGAGATAAAGTCTCCGTGTCTTACAAAGGTCAAAGGCAGTGCTGCTGGTACTGCAAGAAGATGGCCCACGTCAGGAAAGACTGTCCTCTCTTGGTGAAATGTACCTACTGTAACAAAGTAGTTAACAAATTTCACCAGTGCCTGGAGAGGACGCTTGCATCGCCAGCAGCTCCATCTTCGCCTAAAGGAGTGTCTCCCCAGCAACCACCGATGATGACATCACCGGCCAAGTCAACAGAGCCGAGCAGAGCCACGTTGCCTTCGCGCCCACCTCGAAGGCAGCGTACGACGCCATCTCCGCCGCCTATGGAGTCCAGGAAGGAGATGCCACCGCCTCCAGCGCCACCATCTGACAAACCGAGGGAGGAGATTCCATACACTACTCCCCCATCGAAGATCTCAGACGGCGCCCCCTTCCCTGAGCCATCAAGCGACATCTCGATGGTTTAGTAGGTGAGCTCTGCAGAAGATGATGTGGACGTACCGGCGTTATCCGAATCGATCTTCCCAGAGGAGGATTTTCCATCTCTTCCTCCTCCGGCGAAGACATCGGCTTCGCAGCCACTTCGGATTGCTTGTGCGCCCACTTCAGCTTCAGTGTCATCATCTGCTGGGAATATGAAGTCATCAGCATCAGCACAGGCAGGGTTTCATCCTGTTCGGGCAGGGTTTCTCTTCACTCCCTTTGAAAGGGGAGGGTTAGGCCTGCCCGAGATCCGGCGATACCTCATTGCAGCAAGGCTTGCTGCAATGATTCGTGTTTTTCTCCTCCCCCCACCTTTGTGGGCGAACTTTGTGTTTATATATCTAAGAGTGTTTTTTAAATTGAATAGGATACCGTTACCGCCCTTGCTGCCAATAACTAATAATATGCATCACCCATTGATGTATCATTTCTTTCAAGGGGACCTTGTGACTTTTCTACCGGCGTTACGACAGATGGACTTCCAAGAATGGGGTCATCTACATTTATCGTGGTTTTATCAGCAATCTGACCAGGGCGAGACTACCGACATTTTAGAGGTCAGACCATCCGTGGTCAGCCATTTTAAAGGCGTTAAAATCCATTGCCTTTGACGGAACCATTTTTTCCATTCAATGGCAGTTGCTGCACCACGGATTTTACTCCCTCCAACGTCTTTATCTATGGAGGGTGGTCAGATCTGCTAGTTGTCTACATTGTGGCGTCATAGAGACAATTCAGCATTTATTCTTCGAGTGCTCGTTTGCTCAATCCATTTGGAATCGTTTGTGCCTTCATTACCATCTTCCAAGGTTTTCTTACTCCTTTGTACGAATCCTGATGGATGATTCCATCGGTGATCCACTAAATTCAGATCTAGCGATATCTATTATGTTTATAAATAAGGAGCTCTGGACGGCTAGAGTGGACAGAGCGAGGGGATTTTTTCCACACCGTCATCTGTGTGGAAAAAAGGATCATCACATCTGCGGTCCTTCCTCCTCTTGGAATGGTATCGTCTAGGTCCATTAGTATTCAAAAGGTGTTTCGCAACATCCATACGCCTTTGTGAGGTCATCGGAGGGGACCATAGTAAAAACTATGATCACCTATATACGTTCCTATTACACTTCTGATGACCTACCGCTGGAATAACGAGCCTCGAAACTGAGGCGTTTACTAAAGCGTCGAAGCCTATGACAGGCTTCACGATCACAACGTTTTAAGCATGTGCGCCTGAGCACCCTGCCATAAGATTATTTTAAGGGTGCTCGCTGGAGCAAATTCCATCTGCTCCAGCTCCAACAGCTATAGAAGGAAAGGCGAGCAACGTCGTGCTTCTGGAGCTAAAGAAGGTGAACGAACCTCAACTCAGCCGATTGGAAGGAAAGGGCGGCGATCTGCACAGAGACATAGGAAATGTCAGCCACGTCGAAGCAGGAGCCCAAATCGTTCACAGGGCCCAAGCCAAGCAGCCGCCTCAACGAACACCCCGAACTTCTGGAGGAAACCGAACTACGAGACAGGTCGTATAAATTCTAAGTTTGATTTCCCTAATTGTTATTATTCACTTACCGAGGAAGAAGATAATTCTCGCCGTATTGGAATCGAGAAGGTAGCTGACTCGAAGACCCGTAAACACGAGGACCATAGCAGAACTAATGTCCTGAAGGAGGAAACGTGTGGTACAAAACAAAGTACGGAATCCACGTCCAGGGATATCGGCATCGCCCACAGCCGTCAAGCGAGAAGCTCACGCCGCACAAGGAGGAATCCAGAAACCTTCGGTGACCCGACCAGAGCCCGATCGGAAATCGCAGGCTCCGCAAGTACGCTCCGCATAGAGATCTCGCGCTGCGAGCTGCGCTTTGCTAAGCTGCATCCGTGGGAAGGTAATGAGATTGGATTATTGTTTATTACCTTGAAACTGAATAATTGATTCATTTAACGATTGCCTCTCATCTGCTGCCCATTCTATTTAAGTCGAGCAACTTTAAGCTTCCAGCTCTCATTGGAATAGATTAATGCTTAGACTTTAAGGTGGAATTTTATCTCTCATTAATCTTGGTTGTACAATTCACTTATATTTAGGCGAGTTCGAACCGGACAATTGGCCAGACGCCGCAAGGACTAATTTCAAGAACTCCAAGGAGAAAACCAGGGAGAAGACGGAATTTGGATCGACCCCTACCTACTTACCCTATGCAACAAGTCGTTCATCAGGGTCCAGATGCGTTGGATACGGACGAAGAACGTACGCTCAAATTTTGAAGTCCGTCTATCCAAGAGTCCAGCATCATTGAATTTAATATCTACCTTAATTTGTATCTGACAATTTTGTTTAAGATTGATTAAACGTACTATTATATCTACCTTACCGCCTCCTCCCTTCTCTTTCACATTACTCTGCGCAATTCAAAGTCTTTAATGAAAAAGTCGTGAAAGTATGTAGCCATTGTCAGGCAAAGAATTATAAATGTGAGCCATAAGGAATATGTTGTTCTCATTTCGAAAGTTTAGAAAGCTTGTGTATCTGAAATGTAGAAAACTTAGCAACATCTAAAATTACGAATTTATTAAAAATTCCAGGGCACAGATGAATCATTTAATGATTGGATTACATTAAAATGATTCCTTTTATTAAAGTTTTAAATTTTTTTTCGTAAATTATATTTTATTCATAAGTTATTTCACAAAAATTAAAACCATTGCTATGGAGATCGTTTGTCGATGTCGTCATTAGAGATTGTTCCCTATCAGAATACAAGGAAGTTAGATAAGGCCACTTCAGTACTTTATCAAAGGGCTGGCTGAAAAAGAGATTAAAATTCTTTTACGTGATTGTCATGCAGGTGTGACCCATTTAACAACAAATTACGTATATCTTCTAAAAAGAAGTAAAAATATTGCACATTCAGTGATATAAAAAATCGTTAAAAAAACAAATACAGATATTAAAATTTTTTTTTGCATTATTTAGGAAAGATTTTACCCAAAATTTGGGCTATTTTCAAATTCAAAATTATTACATTTGTTATTTTTTAAAAAAGATTAAAACCAAGTATTTCAAATTGAAAATACTATTATACATTTTAATGTATTGTTTAAAAAATCCGTTACTTTTAATCGATCAAAAAATTACTAATCAAAAGCCATTATATTCAAGATCACAAATATTAAATTTTAAAGCAAAATATCATTTATTGAATTTTTATAAAAATTTTTTCTATCCCCGTGTAAGAAGAATCATTTTCTCAAGAAAATAGGTTGCGGCAAAAAGGTTAACATAAAGCAAACTGATCTTTCACGGGAAATAGGACGCAAAAAAGTATCTGCTTAGGTATGGACGCGTACATTTAACTAATGAGGCTGTTTTGCTCCTCTTAAATTTTCCAATCCACAAACGATACCCAAAAGTTGTTCACTTAGGCGTTCAATTAGAGAATAGGGACAGCGAGTATAATTTCTGGAAAATAATGCCCAAGAAAGAGCAGAACTGTCCCCCCAACAGAACATTAACAGCGTATTTCCAACTGTGCCTGCAAGATCCATTTGCAAAGACATTACTTTACGTCGAAGTACTAAAATATTACACCTGGAATGCATCAAGCAAAATTTTCTACAGGAGGAAGCAGGGAGCCCGCCCATGTTCTAGGTCATACCGACATATGTGCAACTGACTCTATCAGTGTCTATACTGTTCATCCCAGCAATGCTGAGTTCTTCTACATGAGAATGTTGCTTCATGTTGTGGGCGGAACAACGTCATTTAATGATCTTAAAACCTTCTCAACCATGTCAGAAACATGGATTGGTTGAAACTGATCAACACTGCCTCACGACATTGGCGCAGGCATCTGCCACGTGTTACCCAAATCATTGGAATCTTTTCTCTATTATAATCACGACATGTGCTCCATGAAATCCACAATGCCATTGGGATAAATATAAAGATAATTTAAGTGAAGACATTCTTAGAGATGTGCAAAGAGCTTACCCAATCATTAACTCAGGTTACAGTGCGGAAATAATGAAACATGCACTTTTACTTCTTAAGTAAAATTGTATCTCTATTCACGGCAAAACTGTCTTGCAGCCTGGGGTAGATTCACCAAATCGAAATGGTAATGAGGTCCTAGAGAGACTTTTGAAGGTGAAGAAATTCCGACATTAATTTTGTCCAAATTTTTTGTTGAAAATAAAAGACCCCTATTGATCTCAGAACAGAAGCAAGACTCATTCAGGATAGTAATGGTGGTATTTTTTTCCATGATGCACCCAGTGGATCTGGAAAAAATATTTCTGATAAGATTTTGCTGGCTGAGATTCGCCAAAGAAACGAAAATTTTATATAATTGGTAGAGTTACAATAAAGGGAGAACAGAGGTTTCTGACTTGTTTCGCCATTTATTCCCGATTTATCAAGGATATAAACTACACTAGAGGTTTCTCGCAATTATACACCTCCTATTCAAAATATTATAATACTCAGAGAAGACAACATTAAGATGCACATGCTGGCCCAATAATAACTCGTTTCATTAAAATTAAAATTGTACACTGAAGGTGATGTCTTGCTAGTGGCGTATCAAAAGTATGATTCTAAATTAGTTTATTTAAATAAATTAAAAAAATAAATACTAGCGATTCAGAAAATTAGAATACGTAATTTTTTGATTCAAAATTTTAAAATACTTGAACAAACTAACAAATAATCATTCATTAACGCCAACTGGCATTCTTGAAACGTTCAATATTTGGTAGCATCCGCTCGTGCATTGATCACAGCCTTTAATCTGTTTCTCATATTGCCAACAAGCCTCATACAGTCCAACCTTTGTAAGAATTCCACATATGTCGCAAACAAATGATGAGATTAGCTATATTACCTGGTGATGTGACTTGGAGATGCTTTCTCATTACACCCCATAAGTTCTCTACTGGGTTGAGATCGGGAGAATTGGCAGTCAAGGAATTATCGTAATGTTTCGAGATTGCAGCCATGCCGTTCTTGATTTAGACGTGTGGCAGGATACACCATGTGGCAGGAATATGAAGTCCTCACCAAATAGGTCTTCTGCAGAGTCGAGGATATAATTCTCTGATACTTCTTGATATACTTCGGAGGTTACACGAGTCTATAAAACATATAACTGTCCTACTCCTTCAGTGGCCATAAACCCCTATTTTATGACAGATGCTGCAAATTTGACAGAACGTTTAAGACACTCTGTGTTGAATGCTTCCTTCGTCGTTCTCCACACACGGGTTCCTTGGTCACCACGGCACACGCACAACACTGATTCATCGCTGAAACAGTACATTATCCCATTCATCATCACTCCATAGAAGATGCACTCTACATCACTTCACAAGAGAGTCCCTTTGCTTGCGCGTCAGCGTGGGCTTTATCGTTGGAACTCTTGATGGAAACTTCAGTTGACCTGGATACGCGTATTTCATGCAAGCCCACAGTCCATGAACGTGCCAAACGCTTTTGATACAGTTTTTCTTGATGATGTTCTTCAGGCACCCTTCATCTTGCATAGTTGTTGCTCGTTTTCTTCAGGATTTTCCTAGAAAAGAGAGTTCTTAGAAATTAACAATTTCTTGAATACTTTAAAAATGATCAGTAACTGGAGATAATGGAGAGTTAGTAGACTATTGAACAAATGTGGAAAGACGACAGAGGAAGCAGTCCTTAACTCCGTGCTATATTGAGGAAAAGGTAAGCAAGTAAATAGAAGAATCGGCAATCGCTAAACTACACAAAGTGATGAATGGCCAAGTTTTTCTTCAAGACATCGAGAGATGAAAGGGAATAGCAACAGCCTCAAGTGTACATCTGAAGTAAGATTACGTGAGTAAGAAATAATTTAGACTAGCAGTGGCATCCTTGGAGAGGTCCAGCCATTGTGAGCCTTTAAAAAATTTGTTTCGAATTTTCATTAAGAATTTTTACTGTATTAATTCTAAGCGTTTTCATGTGTTTATTTTTAACATATTGCAAAATTTAATTTAATTTTTTGAGTTTGTTCTGTTTACCTACAAGTGTAATTATCCCGAGCAACGCCGGGTACCTTTGCTAGTGGAGTAATATGATTGGATATAATACAAAGAATGACATGATAAACGCAATTAGCAATAGGTACAATGAAGTTAGAAGTAAAATAAACAACATTTTACTTCAAAAGGTGTATGTTGATTGGATAAGAATACCAGGGTTTCTAGCAAAACTATTTTGATAAATTCCCTGACTTTTCCCTGCTACAAAAATTCCCTAATTTTATGAAGTCATTCCAGAAAAAATTCGCTGTTTGTTTTAAAGTACATATGAAATTATTCCAGAAAAAAGATGACAAATCCCGTTGATAGCAGTAGAAATTTTAAAAATCACTACTTCGAATAAAAGAATTAAATCTGCAAAATACAGAGTGATTATAATTAAAGTTTAGATTTCAAAACGCTATAAAAAAGAACCACTTAGTAGAATGAAGTCCAATTTGAACGGAATGTTATTGAAGAAGGGGGAAAGCTTATGGCATAAGAAAAAAAAAGTAGGTCCAAATTTTAGCAACACATGGCGCTGTAAGCGTCAGAATATGTAAATGAAAATACCTGTCATGCGCACGACTCATTTCATTTGTTATAAAAACGCCGGGTACACTGCTTTTCCTCATTCTGAACGTGACGCCGGAGACACTTCGATCAGTTGTGGAACATGCTGTTTCTCGATTTCAACTTGTTGCACACAACGCTGGACAGCATATTGAACATGTTTTGCACCAGTCTCCCGCAATTTAAAAAACTGATTTGATGGATGCTTTGCACACTGAACAGTACAGTTGGTTTAACGTGTAACTTACACCTTAGCCTTTGTTTTACGATTCATTTGTCATTTGTAGTCGAAATTCTGACGCTTACAGCGCCATCTTTTACAAAAATTTGGACCTACTTTTTTTGTTATGGTATAAGCTTTCCCCCTTCTTCAATAACATTCCGTTCAAATTGGACGTCATTCTACTAAGTGGTTCTTTTTTTATAGCGTTTTGAAACTTAAACTTTAATTATAATCACCCTGTATTTAGTGTGTTTATAAAATGATGGATAATAAGTACCTAGCATCATTCTTCATATCAAAATAAATAAAAAGTTCCCATGCAAAATGTCTAAAACATAATTTAGAATGGTGTGGTTACGTCATTTATGAACCTTCTGCACCAACACTTCACATAATGAACTGCGCTAGGCCATGAGAAAATCGTGGTAAGTGTTGACATTAAATGGCGTTTTCCGCCAGCATTTACAGCAGTTCGCGTGGTGTTTAAACCCTAAAAATTGATTTTTCGGCATTTTGCATGGAAGAAGTTTTTATTTACTTTGAAGTGAAGAATCATGATAGGTACTTATGATCCCTCATTTTATGAACACCCTGTATATCATTTACATGTAATTCTTGATAAATATTTGAATTTTACAAATAACTTTTAAAGCACAATTGAAACATCCTAACTTGCTGTAACTGGTTAATAAAAGCTCAGCACTCTCGATTTGAATATAAACCATAAGAATTTGTAAGTCAACACCTTTAGCAAATATCAACATAGAAATCGGTGTAACGCTGCTCTTACATCGACGCTGCTCGCTAGCTGCCGTTGAAATTTCTTAGACCTTTTTTTCACTCTCAAATAAGCTAATTGATATCTTTTTGTCTAAATCTGAATATGATATAGCGTAAAAATATACAAATGAAAGCGCTTAGAAATAATACAGCAAACATTTATAATGAAAATTCTAAAACAAAAATTTGGTGGTACATACTAATTGACAATCTGTTGTTGCAATTCACACTCTGCTCTCGCTGTCTTGAAGCAAAACTTAACTCATCATATTACGTAGTCTAACATTTGCCATTTTTTTTGGATACGCTTGCATCATTGTGGGCCTCTTGGGAACTTCGATGAGTACTTGGTCTGTTTGTCAATAGTCTGGTATGTCTCTTTCATCTTCAGTTAGTTCTCATTTTTAACGATTTCCAAGAACTATCAATTCTAAGGAAATCCCAAACAACAGGTATTCTATGCAATGTTACCAATTGAAACTTATTTCTTAGACCTGCCGCAGATTGAGAAAGTTGTATCGACATATGCGCTAGCGACTTTGTTTGACGCCTGTTGCTCATCCGGGTGATGCGCTCGCACGACGTCAGATCCTGCTTTCCTCACGACTTCGACCTGATCGAGAGCAGTAGAAAAATTTATACTTCGTTCGACTTGGTGGCTCGATTTCGTGGCTTTTTCAAAAATGAGCCACCCAGCCAAAACACATTTTCCACATGATAACATGATTTATATAACATGATTTATACAACTATTTATTTATAGATAATGAACAGACACACAATAATACATAATTAAATGCACCGTAAATTAGATTTAAATACAGATTTATATAATATAGATATCATATAGAATTAATATGTGTAATAAATACACATTTAAACATATATTCATATAAGAAATAAAATAAATAAAACGATCATAATTAATTATATCGAAACTCGCGATCCAGCAGCTGTATCTCACGCATGGGCAATACATACGAACGAGCCAACTCGGTCGACTCGACAGAAGTTGTATTTGCATCGGCGCGAGCTCATGCACGATCAACATGTGACAGCGCGGGGTCGCACTGATGCCATGCACTAGCACACAAGTCACGCGACTTTCTCAATTTGTGGTGGGCCTAAAACACAATGTTTCCTTGCATTATTGGTTATAAGATATCTATTATTGGTCAATGCATAGTGTTCATGAAGTGCGTGTAAATACCATTGTTGATTCCTATTGTTGAACAAACTTTGCTTTGCAGAGTGTGGTTTATAGGTAATGGGGGGGGGGGGGGGAATTGATTGCCGCAGACGAATTTGACTTTGATCCCCAAATTTAAGGTCATACATATGCTAACCCGAAAGCTGTTAAAGATAGAGAAAAATTTCCAGCTGCTACCCTTTAGAGCAACACTACCATAAAACAATTTTAATCAGACCCTTCCCCTTGAATGATTTTGAGAAAATGAACGAGAAAGAAACAAGGTTAGAAACTTAATTAGTCTTACCATCAGTGTGCTTCACTGCAATTAATTTGCAAACCTGGCCAGCCCAACCTGACCTTGAGTGATTCTTTCTCGCCCATTTTTCAAGAAGAAGCGTGTGATTAAAAATTGTTTTTAGAGTAATTTGATGTTGCTTTATAGGGTACCAATCGTAAAATTTTCTATATCTTTAATAGTTTTCGAGTTAGTAAAAAGATGACCCTAAATTTAGGGGTCAAATTAAACTTTGAGTGCGGCAAAGAATTCCTCACCCCCCTCCCGTATCACCTATAAACCGCACTCATCAGAGCTCGTCTACCTGGCATCCTTGAGTTATCTTCCACGTTACCAAACTTTTTGGACACCCTGTATATCAAGTGTAGTCTGAGAAAGGCTACCTATGAGGCCTTGGTTGACATGGTAGAGACAGCAACTGTTATATTCAAATATGCCAGAGAGGCCAGCTTTGAAGAGAGGCCAGCTTGGTTATATTGGTCAGCTGTTTAGACTTGCGCCATCAGACCAGGGCACAGTATGTCAGAATACGTCTAATAGCCGTATCATATAACCAGTAGACCATCTTGGGAGCATGACCCCAAGATTTACCAAGGATTCTATGACAACATTAAAGTCCAATTTTAACTTGATTAATTTTATAATCAAGATGTCGTTTCCAGGTCAGCCTACTATCGAGGATAACCCTTCAGTATTTGACTTCTTTTTTGTAATGATCTTCTCACACAATAAAGTTGGTATTAGGTCATAATAAATAGTTTCTCTATGGCCTGTAAAAGGAATGAGAGTGGTCTTCGAGGGATAAACCCTTAGATTCTACTCTATACACCATGATTGAACTTTGTACAGAGCCGTTTGCACAAGATCAAAACTAGTGAACTTGTCGATCCCAGAAACGTAGATGATAATGTCATCTGTGTAACCCAGGGCATAAATACCCTGGATTAAGAAAGGAAATGAGGTCGTCCACAACCAGGTTCCTGAGCGGGGGGGGGGGGGGGGAGAATACAACCCTGCAGACACTCCGAAAAGGGACAAGCAACGATTTCCTCACCCAATATGTTTGTTATAATAATTCAATTCTGTCCGCTAAGAGGACCTGAATTCATTTGCGAATTAATGGAGAAATTGCCGTGGCAATAATAGAGTCGTAGGATGTGTAATCAAACGCTCCCTCAAAGTTGAGAAAAACAGCTAGAACATACTCTTTGTATTACAGAGTTTTCTCGATCCTTACCACCAAACGGTGTAGAGCTACGTCCATAGATTTGTCCGTCTGATAGGCAAATTTATTAGCGTGAAAGGGGCCAAAACTTCTCTAATTCGTCCATGAATGATCTTCTGAAAACACTTATGCATTAAGCAAGACAGACTGATTGGTTGGAAGCCCTTGGCATGTTAAAGAACCCTTGCGAGGCAAAATTTGCGCACCTATCATGCCGTCCTGAAATGACCATGGGACTTGAAAAGAACGTTAATGCCAAACAAACCAAACCAACGAAAGTCCTCACAAAATTGGACCCAATTATTCCGCTTAGGATCCCTAAACGTTCTATCCCAGTCTGCACCAATGATGAAAGAAAAGTGGATATGCTAATGTTCAGACATAGATAGTATCTCGTCTACATGCCACTTTCTAATAAATTTCTTCAAATTGGAAGAACCAAAATTAACATCAATAACCTCTCTTCTTACTGTAGTAATGAAGGTTGGCTTATTGCCTTGATTAAATAGATCTAAAATACTCGCAGAGGGACCCGGCGTTGCCCGGGGTAATTAGGTTTGTAGGTAAATAATAATTCAAATTGGTTTTTAATAGTCAAGTATATGTCTGCTGTAGATGAAGTTCTGTTGTTCATGTTTCCGACGCCCAGTGAACCACAGTCGACCATAGTCGTTTTGTTTATTGGTGACAATCCGATAGATATGAATTAACATATATTGTTTGAACAATTATTAAACTGTGATGTCTGCGAATAAAAACTTTATTTCAATTATTTTTCTGTTAATCACATGGCTCCGATATTTATTATTTCATACAATTTTTTCTGCAAATTTTATTTTTATTATTCAACTGTGTTTCTGTTTTTTATCTATTTTCTCGTGTCTCAGCACTACTTTGTTGTATATGCTGGTGGTACAGTTGAGAATTTTGGGACCGAGGATGTAAAAGGGATGCAACTCTGAAAATTGTAGACTTTGACATTGATCCTCAAAGCTTATGGTTCTATCTCCACCGGGCCGAATCATGGTTGATGGGACTTGTTAACATCAAGTCCACCCAGCCATGATTCCATGTGCATAAAGAGAGCCGGTTGTCTGGAAGGCATTTGTCTATTTGAAGAAATTTCTTATTTTGTGATAAATTAATTAATTTTATAAAAGTACTAGCAAAGGTACCCGGCGTTGCCCGGGATAATTACACTTGGATGTAAACAGAACAATCTCAAAAAATTAAATTAAATTTTGCAATATCCTAAAAATAAACACATGAAAATTCTTAGAATTAATACAGTAAAAATTCCTAATGAAAATTCGAAAGAAATCTTTTTAAAGGCTCACAATGGCTGGACCTCTCCAAGGATGCCACTGCTAGTCTAAATAATTTCTTACTCACGTAATCTTACCTCAGATGTATACTTAGTGTTGTTGCAATTTCCACTCTTCTCTCGATGTGTTGAAGCAAAACTTGGCCATTCATCACTTTGTGGAGTCTAGCGGTCGCCGATTCTTCTATTTACTTGCTTCCCATTTGCTCAATACATCACGGAGCTAAAGGAGTGCTTCCTCTGTCGTCTTTCCACTCCTTCTCAATAGTCTGCTAACTCTCCATTATCTCCAGTTACTGATCATTTTTAAAGATTATCAAGAAATTGTTAAGTACTAAGAACTCTGTTTTCTAAGAAAAGCCTGAATAACAGGAATTCTATGCATTGTTACGCTTGAAACTTATCCATATTACATCATCATTTTATGTTCGTTGTTATAATTCTTGGAAAGATTGCTTTAACATTACATCATCATTCTGTGCTCATTGTTATTGGTGAATTGCGCGTTGATACCATTGTTGATGCGAACACAATGGGCCTATCGTTGCACAAACTTTGCCTTGCATTGTTGGTCATGAGATATATATTGTTGGTTCATGCAGTGTGTTTGTGAATTGCGTGCTGATACCATTGTTGATACCTATTGTTGTAAAAACTTTGCCATGCATTGTTGGTCATGAGATATTTCTCATTAATATGCCTTGCCATAACCATGAATATCGATTTTTTATCGATTTTTCTTATTTTTCCGAAATCTGAGGTAGACAGTGATCTTCCTCATGCTTTGAAGGTCATGTAAGCGAAATTTTATCAAGATCGGAATAAAACTGTAGATTTGTATAAAAAACATACAGACCCACAGACAAACAGACCCACAAACATCCTTCTTTATATATATAGAAGATTGGCCAGAATTTTTTTTCTCTGTATAATTTTTCTGTTATCCAATCATGTTGCCTGCTTTGTACCATATTTCTGTATATAAAGGCTCACAGCCTCTTGTCGTGTTATCTTTGATAAAGTCGGGAATAAATGGCAAAGCTAGTTGGAAACTCTGTTGTCCCTCTGTTATGCTGTAACGTTACTACCAATATTATTGATAGAAGCAGCATTATGAACTCTTCATCCACTGATTATTGTCATTGCTGTTAATTGTATTTGTAATTGTTGTTGATCTGATCATCAATGGTAGCAAAGCTGTTGATTGTGACGTGATTGTAGAGAGGATTGTTTTATTTGACTAAGTATGCATTTGTATTTGTAAATTAACGCTAAGTAATAGTAATTATGGTCACAAAAACTTAATTTGACAAATCTACACACCAAGATCTTCATTTAAGGTCAAAATGAAGGTTATAGATGCAGTAGTTTTCAACAACGAACTGTCGAAAGAAAAACACTTGTTACTTAAATATATAGATTGTAATTTTTATAAAAAATGCTTTGCCTTATTTGGTAATTTATATTTTATTTATTCTTCAAGCAAATAGCAGTTCTATTCATTGTTATTAGCAATAGAAATTTTAACTGTTGTATTTTGGAAATTGTAATGAAAAGGAAAGTATTTAATTGATCAAATCATATTCACTTCTATTACACTGGTAAACAGTGGTCTTGTTTTATGAAGTTTTATATTCGATTCTAAATATAGTTACTTGGCTGATTTCAAGTTTAAAGTCCATTTTTCGACAGCAGCTCTACTTTTTAAGAAATGACGGGAAGAATTTTTCACAAAAAATAACCAAATTTCAAGTTAAGGTATTTTATTACACAAAAGTAATTTGAACAAAACTTTCTTTTATACGACTTCCTGATGTGACCTGATCTAGAAATACTACTTTGAATGCTCCAGCAGTAATCGGCCGTCATATGTATATTCCAGTAACGTTGCTACTGCTCTTCAATAGTGCGAATGTCTTGAAGGAATCGTTCCTCTTGCTCTTCGCTTAAATCACCCAGATTCATATGGCTAAAGAAGAAATGTAGTTTAATGCTCATGTTGCATCCAACTTTCACTTTAGCTATAGTCACTACTATTACTATCCTTACTGTTATCACTGTCTTCTGAACTTTCTTGGGATGTTAGCAGTACGTGTCAGTATACAGGGCGAATGAAATGTGGAGGGGATGTCACCCCCCCCCCCACACACACATTCCTGAATGCGGGACTTACCCCTCCACTTTCAATTATCACTGGCTCTCAGTGGTGCTACAAACATGACTGTTGATGTCACAGCTGTTCTTTTAGTACAATGGGGTTGTTAATGTTTTAATTTACTTTAATAATTGTGGGTTAATTAATTAATAATTAAGTCATTTTTTATTTACCTTTGAATTTCCTTGATTTGCGTCTGTTTGATTACTTTTTGATCGGATTTCCATTCCTGTGTGTGATCACTAATACGACTGATTACATCTTCTTGATTTTATTACGTGATTCAGGCCATGTTCAGAGCTGGCCAGGTGGCCGAGAGGGCTGAGGCGTAGGCTTTCTAGTTCTCTAGTCCGCCTGGCCGCGGGTTCGAATCCCGCCGTGGGCATGGATGTTTGTGTTTGTCCCGGGCTGCGTACTGTTATAACTTGTGTAAAAGGCGCAAAATGACCTTTGTAGTCGACGCCAAAAAATTTCTAGAACCCCCCCCCCCATGTTCAGAAGTCCTGAGCCTGAAAACAATATTAATTTAATAATACTTGGTTATGCTATGCAGTGAAGCATCCCTGTCCCTAAAAGCGGCTTGCAGTGAAGCACCACAACCATTGTGACAGCAAAGGGGGGGGGGGGGTCCTTGTGCTCTCAGCAAAACGCACTTATGTGATTTTGTCTCAAAATATACAGAACTCTTGCTCGCGTATATAAACCCCTTGTAGCAGGGTATGGTTGACATATTGGTACCTCAATTTGATTGTCTAATTACTAATTAACTATTGTTTTTCGTGCAACCAAATTTTTTCCAAGCCCTTTTACAATTTCTTATAAATAAAACTAATTTTGTTTCATGGTGTATTGTTTGTTTTTAATTTTCTGATAATGGGTGCATTGTTTCAATTGACAATTTACAATTGACATTGCGAACTTTTATAAATACTGTTGTACAGTCATTAAAGGGAAATAATCCACACTTGAATTTTACTCTGTGTTTTACCGTTTCAATATTAATTTATTTTTAATAATTTAATATTACATTTAGAATTAACATTATTAAGATTTTTTAATTTAAATAGATATAATTAAAAAAGCTAATAAATTAATAATAATAATGTAAACAACCCGCGGGTTGCCCCCAACAGGCCGAAGCCCAACACGGGGTTTTCTTTTTGATAATAAAGGACAATCACAAACATCCATGCCCCAAGCGGGATTCGAACCCGCGACTTGCTGGTTGCGAGAGCGATAACACATTAACACATTAAAACAACACTTATTAGGTATTATTTCCTTTGGTTGACTGTACATGCAAATGGATTTTATTTAAGTACTGGCAATGGATGAAGCATTTTCTGGCCCTAGAAACCCAGCTGTGTTTGGTAGTGTGCGAGGATTAGCTTTACAAACAAATTATTCTAAAAAAGAGACTGGTGATTGGTTAAGTGGTGTTCCAGCTTACACACTACATAAACCTGTTATACATTGTTATCAACACAACCGAAAGCAGGTTTTTTTCTTCATTTGACCAATCTCAAGTTTGATCTGGTGGATCTGTCGAGTTTGTCAAACAGAACGATGGGTACAAATTTCTCCTTACATACATCGATGTTTTCTCTCATTTTGCAAGGGTTGTACCGCTAAAAACGAAGACAGGGCAAGCACTTTAAAAAGCTTTTCAAAAAATTTTCACCTATGGGCAGGTGCCACTAAAAGTGAACAGAGATAAAGAGAAGGAGTTTTTAAATAAACACATACAAGACTATTTTAAACATTACTCAACATTAATTTCTTTCCAACCGAATCAGATGTGAAGGCCACAACAGCCGAACGATTTAACCATAACTTAAAAAATAAGATATTTAAGTTTTTTAGTATGTCTATACCCTTAAATGATCAGTCGATGGTTTCGTCAGCTGTGTTATGTATGATCCACCTGAAACTACAGAACAATGCATCTTAAAAATACCTGAAGGGTATTATGGTAATCGCAGAAATGTTGTTGAGATGCTTGTTAAATTGATTCTTTCAAATGAACGGGCGTTTTACCCGATCAATCTCACCCCTAACAAATGTTTTCACTTCAAATGCACGGAGGGTCGATACATTAGTTTTAGCAAAGATCTATGCTACACATTAGGTTTACAGACAGCTCTCTCTGATATGGAACTCGTTATTGGCGAAGGCTCGACACCAATCAAACTTACCAGAGGAATACATGGATAATATGTGTACACAGACATCATAAAACCTCAAGTTGTGAGCAACACATTTGCATCGCTCCTAAGAATCATACCTGTTTTGTATGCTAGATGAGAATTAATTTATCAAGCTTTCCATTCACCTGACTACTTTCCCTTAAGTAAAAATGTCCTTGACATGATTGAAATTGCTGTTTATACAGACCATGGCAATTAGCTCACGTTTATATCTGAAAAAACAGTTGTGAAATTACATTTTAATAAGAAACTACTATAGAGTGAAGTTGGTTTCTTTTGCTAACTCCTCGAAGATACACATAATTTGGTTCAAGATGCACGTTCCCTACAAACCATTTAATTCAGAAGGGTAGTGGCTTTCCTGTGTTCACAGGAACCATGTTTGAGAGAGGTAATGGTGTCGGATCTACATTTTCCAATCTGTTTCGTTTTGCAACACTGTTACTCAAACCTATGAGTAAAATTCTTGGTTGCCATGCCATAACAGGTGGTATTTCTATAATTAATGATGTGCTACAAGGTCAAAATCTCAAACAGTCATTGTCATCACCCTCCAGGAATTAGGTGCCAGATTTCAGAAGGGTGGAGGCAGCACTAAAAAACGAATTTCTTCAACACCTGCTCATTCATCCCTAAAAAGACCTAGAAGCAACTGCTTGGAGTTATTTCTGGCATCCCATCACAGATGAAAAGGCTGTACACAACGCTCAAGCAAGTCGAAAAAAAACCTAAAGGAAGAAGCAGAAGAGGAAGCAATCAAAAAAGAAGACAGCAAAAAGTAATGCAAAATCTGTTTTAGACATATGCCCTTTAGCATTGGTTTTCGCCTACTACCTACCAATCCATTGCCTCAATGATACATCAGATGAGCACCGAATGTGTCAACAGCGATCTTGATATTTTTTCTATTCCCCACATGAGTGGTCAGCAGGAAAAGCGCCAAGTCACAGGATACCAACTGACATCCATCATCAGTCAAGACGGACCTATCGAATTGTTTGTACCTGGTTTAGTAGAGTTTTATGTAGACCTTCATCAAACTACACTGATTTTAGAAGTCGTTATCAATAAAGCTGATGAGCTACTACCATCCGATGATAAAACAGGAACTGTAAACCTTTTCTTACACTCGGGGATATTAGAAAGCTCATTCATCTCTCAAGTGGACTGTTACCTGGGGGATACATTAGTCAGTCATAGAAATAAATTATTAACATAGAGAGCTTATTTTGAATCTCTTATGAAATATGGTCGTACTTCTAAACAAACCCAGTTAACAACAGCAGGTTATTGTAAAGACACCAGTGAAAATTGGATAATGTTGATGATATAAACAACGGACTTATGTTGCGCAAATAGCTTGCTTAAAATGGTGTTTATTACTTGGAGGGGTCTCTCCATTTAGACATTCTCCGACAAAGTCGATTGCTGCTAAACTCTCTGGATTTTAGACTGAAGTTTTACAGAAGTAAATCATATTTGCACTGATGTCTGACGAGGTTAACACTAATTATCAGATCACAATTTGAAAAGCAACACTGAACGTCGAGAGAGTTAAAGTTAACACGGCCACGTTATTAGCGCCTGCAAAGATTCCAAAAACCACTAATGCGCTTTACCTCATTGGATGAGTCGAAATGAGATCATCGAGCTTTGCAGTAGGCACTAGAAAAAACGTCATACAGAACGTAATTTTGCACCAGATTCCGACCTGCTTTATTTTTGTGTTTACAAAGAGTGAAGCACAAATGGTTCTTTTACTTCAAACCCGTTCAACTTTCACCATTTCAATCTATGTTCCTTCTCACTGTCATTAGATATTCAATAAATTCCTCTTCACCCTATGAAACCAAATTTGGAGGTGGGGTCTTACTTGAGAGAGTTTGTTCACTCCATGAAAGCACTTGGGCTTTGGAAAGAAGACAGAGATGTTGATGTCACTCAGTTTGATTATGGTGCTGGTTACACATTTTTTTGCCGTCTACCTTTCAGGGGACAGGAATTATTATACAGATAGATACAATCTTATACACAAAGGTATGCTAGGCGTTGAAGTTTAGTTCAGAGAAGCTTTATCTAACTCTGTTAACCTGATTATCTATTGCCAGTGTTAGAATTTCTTGGAAGTCGATAAAGACAGAAACGAAAACTTTAATTTCACAAATTAGCTTCAATGCACACACAACAGCTACGGAGTGCACACGAGAGTGATCCCTTCACTCTTCCTCTGGCATGAGGCGTTTTCCCCTCTGATTTGACCACATTTCACAATCCTGTTTACACTTCGCTACAAATTTCTAATACAGTTGATTACAATAAAACAGGTACTCACTGGGTGGCATTCTTCATAACCTTGGTCAAACAAGCATGAATCTTCAATTCTTTTGGAATGTTTTGCCAAGAACAATTCAACCCTGTCATGGCAACAAACTCTAAAAAATGGATCTACAACATGAGAGTAGTGCAATATCCGACTTCTGACACATGCAGTCATCACTGTTTACATTACCTGAAATTAGTGGAAGAGGTCATTCTATTGAGGACATCTTGAACAACTCTTATACAAATGAACTGATCCTAATCGATCTACTCGTGAAATGCGAATTCGTTCACGATGAGTTTACTAACAAAACCTAATTTAAAGACACGTCAAAAGTCCAAATGGAAGAAATGTTGTCGATCTTTAATGTATACTGTTTACACATTACATTTTTTGTTTTAATTAATTTCTGTATTCATTTTGTTGAAAATAATATTTTTTAATTCAGAATGAATATGTGTCTGTGTTTTTCTTTTTAACATCTAATAAATTACACAACAACAGACATTTCACGCATTTAATTGTGTTTTATTCAAATTTTTTAACAGTTTATAAAAATTAATTTTAAAGACAGTATTACAAATTGAATATTTTTGCATTCATTTGCTATTGAGTGTAACTTTACCAGGAGCGATCATGACAATTTGATGTGCGATGTCAGTTTGCAAGGATGTTTGTTGCACCCACAGTTCAATATGCAAGATTAACAATTTCTTCTTCAGGGATATTAAGATGTTGTAATACTGCAGCGAAGTGCTCTTTCCTGCGAGATGGTTTCTTCAGATCTGGCACAGGTGATAATACGTCTTTTATTAAATGATTAATGTTTGAGCCACATATTGATTTGCTGACACTGACACTGTCCCTACTTTAAGTCCATTGGATAACATCAGTTCTCTTCCAAACTCTCTCGAGGCGCTGGTCCGCTTTTGTTTAACAGGTAAAGTCAGCACGATATCTCCATGTTCATCCTCGGGGGTTTCTCCACCCATGGAACCATAGACATTAGAGTTGGTTTTTTCTGTTAAGTCTGTTGGCGAATGAAATGCAGGTGAATAGACGAGTTGAGGTGGCGATGGATAAGGGAGTATCTCGGGGAGGGATAGAGGTGATGGTGACGCGCGTATTAACGAAGGCATCTGTGGAGTTTGAGGGTCTGTTTGACTTGAAAAACTCGTTTGCTTAGATATACCTTCAGGTTTCTTTCCCCTTAGATATTTTTGAAGTGTATTTAAATAAAGGTCCATTTTCTGATGCACATTCAAATTTGGGTTTTTTTAAATATCGTTGATTTGTGAATCCAGTTGTTTATTATTTTTTTCCTTCATCATCATCATCAACCCCACTCTGTTTAGTGTCGGTTTGTTCAGGTGGATGATGCGGGGGTAGAATCTGTGTTTGGGTACGAAGAAGTCTTCGATATTCGTGTGAAGGTAGTAATACGTACTTTTGCATGTTCTCAAATAGTGAATTTATTCAAAATTGTGAATCTGACCTATGTCTCTCGGAGACATTAGCTGAAAGATGTGTGTTGAAAATTATTGTTAGGATGATTTTCGAATGGGTGAAGAGGTTCTGCGTTATTAGTAACACAGAGAAATTGAGATGATGACTGTAAGGCCTTAGATTTTTACAACAATTTCGTTAATTTTCACCTAATTTTATAAATCGTCTAAAATCAATAAAGACTGATCGGAAATCTGATCTTGAATCAACTTTTCAGTGGGGACTACTGCATGAAACATAAGGTTTTGGAGTTTCCGATTTTTAACAACCAGGTGTATTAACCATCAATAGCAGAAAATTATTTCTGTTGGTGGTGGATCCATCACTTCATCTATATACTTTAACATTTGTGCCACTAATTTGTAATTACAACTTCCAGAGCTACTGCCAAGAAGAGCTGTATTGTGTAAATTTAGCAGAAGCATTTATCTCCATGATGATGTGGATGATGATGAAAAGTCTGAGGAGGGGAAAGGTTTCACTAGAAGATTACATGACGTCCCTCTCTTTTTGATACGGTTTTTTATTTAATAAAATTCATCGCAATGCATGTTTCAAGCTCTGCGAAATTTCCAATGAACAGTTTTACGCGACGGAATTACATGTAAGATACATTTTGCAAAACAAAAATTTATCAAGTTCTAGATTTTACAAAGACCAAATTTCTTGTAGGACAGTTTTTGCAAAGACGCTACTGATTTGTATACAATTTTTGTATGAGTGGATTTTTTCTCGGAATTTCTCTGAACACTATTTTTCCTTAGGTCGTTTTTATCTTATGTGAAAGTTCAACCAAGTAAATTTGTGCTTTGTCGCATTTTAAATACCATCTATGTACGTTTTATTTTGAGGTAAATTATACATTTTTGCATCAGCACTGTTATCGCCGTAATGAAGTATTTTTTAAAATGCCTCATAGCCATTCATACAATGTAGAGTAATCAGCAAAAATAATATACATAGACTACACTCAAGTGTCAACCATTATTTCGGTATCACAGGTGAAACTTGCTCCATCATCATTGTTAAAGAAATTTCAAGTGCAAATGGCCGGAGGGGTTTATGATGTTATCTATCAATCAATAGCTTTAAGCACACGCATTTATGGAATGCTTGTAGACTCTAAACTGAAACAAAGTAATTATTGAGATCAAAGGACTTTCAAAGGGATGCTACTCTACAACAAGTAGACCCCTGGATCTAGCGATATTGCATGTACAATGGGTAGGACCACCACACCGTTCCTCTTGTGGGCACAGGATCGATTAAACAGCCAACCCCAATGTCACGCTCCAAAGACCCTGACCAACGAGGGTACCAGCTCGAACCCAGGCTGGTTTGCCGAATATGTTTTTCATTACCATTTAATAAGTTGGTAACACAATGGCAGTGAGTGGGTTTTAGAAAATAGCACTGATGCAAGGATGCATAATTTTTCTCAAAATAAAATATGACAAGGCACAAAGGTAATTTAAAATGTGACAAGGCACAAATTGAATGGTTGAAGTTTCACATAATATAAAAATAACCTAATGAAAAACAGTGTTCAAAGAAATTCCGACAAGACAAAAATCATCCTCGGAGAAATTCCACTCGTACAAAATTTGTATACAAATCAGTAGTGCCTTTACAAAAACCGTCACACAAGAAATTTTGTCTTTGTAAAATCCATACCTTGATATATTTATGTTTTGCAAAAAGTATCTTACCTGTAATTTCGTCATGTCAAATTGTTCATTGGATAATTTTGAAGAGCTTGAATTATGTATGCGATGAATTTTATTAAATAAAAAATCATATCAAAAAGAGAGGGACATCATTCACCCGTAAACCGTAGTGAAAATTTTCATCTCATCAGAATTTTCATCATCCACATCAGCAGGGAGATAAACGCATCTGTGAAATTTACACAATATTTTTGTGCTCTTCTAGCCGAGAGTTCAGGAAGTGGTAAGTCTCTGCTTGTGGCACAAATGTTCAACTATAGAGATGAAGTGATGGATCCACCAGCAACAGAAATAATTTACAGCTATGGAGCATTAATACCCTTGGTTGTTAAAAATCTGACCCTCCCTAACCTTACGTTTCATGCAGGAGTCCCCGTGAAAAGTTGATTCAAGAACGGATTCCCGATCAGTCTTTATTGATTTTAGATGATTTATTAAATTGTTGAAAAAATCTACATGTGTTACAGTCAACATCTCAATTTCTCCGTGTTACTAGTAATGCAGAACCTCTTTGTCCATTTGAAAATCAACCGAAGAATAAGTTTCAACACGCAGTTCATCTTTCTGCTAAAGTCATCGAGAGACATAGGTCATTTTTATCATATGTGAAACTTCAAACATGTTATGGTCATTTACTCATCGAAGCATTTAAAGATGCCATGCAGGAGTCCATAGTTATTTGCTACTCAATTTAACTCAGAGCTGTCCTGACGTTCTGAGATTGGATAGTAAGATATTTCCTCATGAAAGACCAATCGTGATCTATGCTGATAAAACGAAGTTTTAAAGCAGACTTCAATCATTTTTAAAATTGAGCGATACAACAATGATACCCCTGGTCGTAAAACATCATAATTTTCTACGTGCTTTGAAACACTCCGGACCCAGTCATAGGAAAGAGCTAATGCAAGACGCATCAAGTAAAAGCACTGTGTGAGATAACATTCTACATCGTAAGTACCTTAGACACCAAGCATTAGGTAGCATTTGTGGAAGATAAAAGGAGTAGCTCATAAACAATTTCATTAAGGGAAAAAATAGCTTCTCTGAATCAACGTGGGAACGGTACGTATTAATACCTTCACATGAATATCAAAGACTCTTTCATACCCAACACAGATTGTACCCCTGCATCATCCACCTGAACAAACCGACACTAAACAGACTGGGATTGATGATGATGATGAAGAAAAAAATGTAATAGACAACTGGATTTGCAAATAAACGAAATTTAAGAAACCCAAATTTGAATGTGGATCAGAAAATGGACCATTATTTAAACACATTTCAAAAATGTCTAAGAGGAAAGAGACCTGAAGGCATTTCAAAGCAAATGAGTTTTTTAAGTCAGACAGACCCTCAAACTCCAAAGATGCCCTCGTTAATATGCACACAACCATCACCTCGATCCCTCCCCAAGACACGCCATAATCCTTTGCCACCTCAACTCATCTATTCACCTTCATTTAATTCGCCAACTGACTTAACAGAAAAAAACAACCGGAATGATGATGGTTCCGTGGATGGTGAAACTCTAGAGGTCAAACATGGAGATAACATGCTGACTTTACCTGTAAAACAAACCACGAAACGGGACTAGCTTTTTGAGAGACTTCGAAAGAGAACTGATGTTGTCTGATGGACTAAAGAAGTGACAGTGTCTGTCGTTGGCAAATCAACACGTGGCTCAAACATTAATCGTTTAATAAGACGTATTATCACCTATACCAGATCCGAAGAAACAACCTCATGGGGGAGAGAACTTCGCTGCAGTATTACAATATCTCAACATCCCTGAAGAAATAATTGTTAATCCTGCAGATGTAACAAACATTCTTGCAAAACGACTTCGCACATTAAATCATCAATAAAGCTACTATGTTAGGTTACACTCAATATCAAATTAATGAAAAAAATTCAATTTGTAATACTGACTTTAAAAATTAATTTTATAAACTGTTAAAAAATTTAAATAAAATACAATTAAATTCGTGAAATAACTGTTGTTTTGTAATTTATTAGATGTTAAAAAGATGTAATTCATTCTGAATTCAAAATTTTATTTTCAACAAATGAATAAAGAAATTAATTAAAACAAAAATTGTAATGATTAAACAGAATAATTTAAAGAATGACAACAATGATTCCATTTAGATTTTTGCCATGTTTTAAATGAGGTGTTTGTTGGTAAACTCATCTTGAACGAATTCCATTTTTCAAGTAAATCGTTTAGGATCAGTTCATTTGTATAAGAGTTGTTCACGATGTCCTCCATAGATTGACCTCTTGCCACTGATTTCAGGTAATGTAAACAGTGATGACCACATGTGTCTGAAGTCTGAAGTTGCAGTATTTTCGTGTTGTTGATCCATTTTTAGGGTGTTTAGCCATGAACAGGTTGAATTGTTTTAGGGGAAACATTCCAAGACAATCGAAGAGGAATGCTTATTTGACCAAGGGTATAAAGAAGGCTACCCAGTGAGCTCCTGATTTACTGAAATCGTCTGTGTTGGCAATTGGTAACGAAAGGTAAACAGGATTGAGAAATACGATCAAATAACAGGGGAAAACGCCAGAGTGAAGGGGTCTCTCTCAAGCTCACTCCATAGCTGTTGTGTGTCCATTGAATCTGATTTGTGAAATCAAAGCTTACGTTTCTGTCTTTATTGATCTCCAAGAGATTCTGATGCTGGCAAGAGATAATCAGGTTGACAGAGTTAGCTAAAGCTTCTGTGAACTGAAATTCAATGCTTAGCGTACCTTTGTGTATAAGATTGTATCTATCTGTATGTTAATTCCTGTCCACTGAAAGATAGAAGGCAAAAATGTGTAACCAGCACCGTAATCAAACAGAGTGACATCAACATCTCTGTCTTCTTTCCAAAGCCCAAGTGCTTTCATGGAATGAACAAACTTTCTCAAGTAAGACCCCACCTCCAAATTTGGTTTCAGAGGGTGAAGAGGAATCGATTTAGTATTAATGACAGTGAGTGGAAAGATAAATTGAAATGCTGAAAGTTGAACGGGTTGGAAGTAAAAGAACCATTCTTTGCTTAAGTCGCAAACGCTAAAATCAAGCAGGTCGGAATCTGGCCCGAAATTAAATTCTTATGAACTAATTTCCAGTGCTGGCTGCAATGTTCGATGATCTCATTTCGATTCGTCCGGCAGGGTAAAACGTATTAGTGGTTTGTAGAGTCTTTGCATGCCCTAACAACGTGGCCGTGTAAAGTATATCCCTCCTAACGTTCGTGTTGCTTTTCAAATGGTGATCTGATAATTAGTGTTAACTTCGTCAGATATCAGTGCAAAATTTGGCTTACTTCTGTAAAACAGTCTAAAAATAAGTAAAAACATCAGTGTAATAAAAGGTTTACAGGTCCTGTTTTATCATCGGATGGTAGTATGCATCTAACGACTTCTAAACTCAGTGTAGTTTGATCGAGGTCTACGTAAAAATCAACTAAACCAGGTACAAACAATTCGATAGGTCCGTCTTGACTGTTGATGGCTGTCGGTTGGTATCCTGTGACTTGGTAATTTTCCTGCTGACCACTCGTGTGAGGAATAGAAAAAATATCAAGTTCACTGCTGAAGCATTCTTTGCTCATCTGATGTATCAATGAGGCCATGGTTTGGTAGGTAATAGGCGAAAACCGATGCTAAAGGGCATATGTTTAAAACAGATTTTGCGTTCCTTTTTGCTGTTTTCTTTTTCATTGCCATCTTCTTCTGCCTCTTCCTTTGGGTTTTTTCGACTTGTTTGAGCGTTGTGTACAGCCTTTTCAAATGTGATGGGATGCCAGAAACACGTCAAGCTGTTGCTTCTATGTCTTTTTAGGAACGAATGAGCAGGTGTTAAAGAAATTCTTGTTTTAGTGCTGCCTCTACTCTCTGAACTCTGACACCCAATTTCTGGAGGGCACTAAGACCAGCCTCCTTCATTCGTGAAGACAATGACTGTGGAAATTTTGACCTTGTGTCACATCATTAAAACCAGAAATGCCACCTCTGAAGGCATGGTGACGAATAATTTTACCCATAGATTTGAGTAACGGTGTTGCAAAGTGAAACAGATTGGAAAATGCAGAGCCGATACCATTATTTCTCTGAAACACGGTTCCCCTAACACAGGAATGCCACTGCCCTTCTGACTTAAATAGTAACGTGAAATGGCCTCTTGGTTTTTGTGTGTAGGGAATGTGCATCATGAACTAAATTATGTGTATTATCGAGGAGTGAGCAAAAGAAACCGTCTTCAATCTATGGTAGTTTCTTATGAAAATGAAATTTCACAAATTTTTTCCAGATATAAACGTGAGCTAATCGCCGTGGTCTATATGAAGAGCAATTTCAATCGTGTCAATGACATTTTTACTTAAGGGAAAGTAGTCAGGTGAATTAAAAGTTTGATAAATCACTTCTCGTCTAGCA
Source organism: Rhysida immarginata (assembly GCA_023313115.1). Taxonomy (NCBI): domain Eukaryota; kingdom Metazoa; phylum Arthropoda; class Chilopoda; order Scolopendromorpha; family Scolopendridae; genus Rhysida; species Rhysida immarginata. The sequence goes on from JAHWFO010007252.1 coordinate 352,681, forward strand.
TGCAAAGCAGGTGTTTAGGAGCTGTGCAGTTGTGTTGCCCACAACTTAATGTTGTATAATGTCCGTATACAGATAATAACCATGTATGCCTCTTATAAAGTTGATTGGTGTCAGGCCTTCGCCTGAATTGAGTTCCGGATCAGGTAGAGCTTCCTGTAAACCCATTGTGTTAAACAGACCCTCGCTAGAGAAGAGGTCTTGGGATACCTTAATGTGACAGTAGATGATGACACCCATTTAAACATTGCATTGTAATCTGGAGATCGAGAGAAACGTTCCTCAAAAAGTGTATTTGGTGAAACATTAAATACCTTGCAGATTTCCGGTCTGTTAAATCGAATCCAAACATTCGAGGGTAAACTCATAGCAATGTCTTGGATCAAAGAGGAGTTGTCGTGGTAAAAGAGGACATCTTTCACATATGGTTGTAAAACCAGTTCGACTTCAAGTATGAAAGATGATAGTGTCGGATTTCTAGCGGGAGGTATAATGTTGAATTTAATTTGTTCCTCGATGTGATCAGCTTTAAAAACCAATTTTAAAAGTTTTGTTTAGAGCTGTAGTGTTCTTGAAAAGGGAAGGGAAAAGCTTTTCCGTTATTGCAACTCTCACCTGCCTTGGAACGTAGCATACGTGGTAAACAATTGATAAAATGAGCCGTTGTATTGGATAGTTTTTCATCATCTGTAGCCGTATTCAATGGTAAAGTAGCGTAGAAATCCGTGTCTTCATACATACTGATGAATCAAAAACACAACTGACACAGATCATTCCTTGTTAAATGTTTAAAAGATCTGTTTCTCGAAACCAGCTGTTCATGCTGTCTGGGTGTCGCTGCCATTCACAAAAACGTCTTATACGTATTCGAATAATTCTCTCAATGTTAAAGACTTCTGTTCTTTAAACAATTAGTAACTACAGTTCATAGAATAGGCCTGCAATCTCAGCACCTTTGTAATCTTTTATTTTATGCACAACAGGTTTTCGAAATAAAATTTTTTAAACTTGAAACACTTCCTCAGTCCAATTAGATAGATAACCCTTATCAAATATGTTTTTCACTTTTGAAATACGCACGTGTCACCTATTTGTAGCCTCAGTGTCACGCAGCAATGATGGCAATAGCCTTGATTCGGGGGAAAACTGCGAGCGCGAGAGCGTCGTCTGCTTGCAACATAAAGGCGGGTTGCATCTGTTGTTGAGGCAGGCAACATTCTGCCTGAGAGCGAAATTTCCATTAAAATAAAGAGAAAAGGCTCAAAGGGAGAGCGTCGTATGGCTGAGGCCGTGGTGGCGGAAGCTGAGCGCAGGAGAAAGGAAAATTCGAGATAGGTGGACCCGGGCTCGAACTGTAAGCATGTACTTTTAACTCATCCGAGTTCTTCTAATGCTACGGAAGATCTTTGCTTGTAATTAAGCATGAACGACATTCTCTCAGCAACGAGAAAAGAATTTCGACAGGTCGGCATGATATGACGAATTCCAGCGCTGATATTAATGAGACTTTTTCAGACTTTTACAGTGAACCCCGTTCTAAAGAAACTGCCACTGGACAACGACCGTCTGTGCGTACTATCGAACTGCACTACGGAGAGTGCCACGCCAAGAGCCCAGAACGAGAGAGGAGGATGCTTTTTCCGACAGGAACCTCATCGATACACAGCGAGTATTATACTTCGTGCCACGAGTGCCCTGCTCCAGCAAATAGCCATAACAGCGACAAGTACTACGGAAGTTTTTGGCAACCCCCTCACGGCTTCAGCAGCTAGAAGCGTGAGAGTGGTTTACAGTCTTCCCAACGAAGTCGTACGACTGTTTGAGGCGAAATTCATTGCACTCAAGGAAGCAAGCGACGAGCCATTGTGTCTCAACACCCCGTGGACCATAGTAGCCTTCGCTGCGGAAGGCCTCGGCTATGTTGGCCCGTGATTCAGGTAGGTCCACCATTCACTCTCTTATTCCAATTAAACCGCTCAGTCTTATGCCCATTAAAAAGCATTAACGCCACCACGGCTCCCTATTTGACATTCATTGTGCTGCTTATTAATGAGAGCTCAATTAATAGATTTATCCTTGCGACTTATTGCTTTCTCCTTTTTATTTGTTATAGTGCCGCCCGCAGCGGAGCCTAGTAGGCCTTGCGTTGCCATTCTCTCCGATTTCTTACCGGATCAAGAGAGCAGAGCGTCTCGCTGATATACATATAAATAAGAGACTATATAGTTCAGCTAATAATTAATTAAATTATTATTCATGACTCGTGCTCTAGCTTCGTTAGTGTAAGTCCTTAGAAATTGTTTTGGCTCGCACCTAGTAGCATCATTTCATTGTGCGGCAATTTGCCTTTTCCATTTATTAAATTTAAATCATTAAAGTATTCTATTTAACTTTATTTGAGGTTTTCAATTAAATTATATCTTTAGGGTCTATGCACCCACCCATTACCCTCGTGTTAGAGGGTAACGCAAACATTTATTTTTTTTGGATTACTAAATAAATATTTTTTTAAACACAATACTGCGTATTGTCATATTTTCAGCTATATTTTCTTCAACTGCATATTGTCAAATTCTGCGTGACACTCAATGTTGTTTGCAGAGCCGCTATGTAATAACACCGCATTTTCAACCAAACTGTCGGTGCATTTCAATCTTTAACTTCAGATGGTGCGATACCCAGTGATCAGTGAACACGATTGTTGAATCTTAGCACGAGATCAGATAAGACGTCAATGTACCTACGTGTGTTGGCATGCGTAAAAACCTTCAACATGTTGTACGTGTTTATTTAAAAACTCCTTCTCTGTATCACTGTTGACTTTTAGTGGCACATGCCCATCGGTGAAAAGTTTTTGAAAGACTTTTTGAAGTGCTTGCCCTGTCTTCGTTTTTAGCCTCTTAAAGTCACACTTGTATATGACAAAACAACACAATACAATTTTGAAAACTCGCGTAGATCTATGCTTGGTGTCATTTGAATGCTTCTCGTATATGACCATTAAAAATCATTTCGGATTTGCTATTTGTTCCCTCACAATTTATTAGGTTTCTTAATTTTAACTCATAAGATACTCGTTCTTAAGTCTGACTGATTTACAGAATGTACTAAACTGTCACCCGCGCGAAGGAAATGCTTCCTATGTTCATTTTCCATACTTTCTCACACTCAATGTGGTTTCAGTATTTCTACAATTTCCTGCTGTGTATATTCTCATTGTTCAGATGTTTCAGACACCAAGATAACTACTTGTTTCGTTTTTTTCTTCAGTGGCATTTTGATAGATGTCAATTGACACGAAACCTTTGAACGATTTTCAAACACCACAATATAGTGTGCTTGTTGATTTGAAGATTCGACTTGATGTATGCTTTCCTGTCGGTTATGTTGTAAGCTTTTGCTCGAGACCAACTGCGAGCTTATATACCGAACTCACTGCTAAAGGTAGGGGAAACTACTGTCGCATCTGGAAGGTTCATGGGCTCCAAACATACAAATTGTCACGTAATTTTATGATCAGGCGCAGTGGAATTAAGCAAATGAAGTGAACACAGAGTTATATAAAAATAACTTAGTGCTTAAATAGAATGTAAGGTTTTATTAATCATAAACTAATAAAATTGTACAAAAATTTACCCCAGGGTACGTTTAACATGCAGTCGAAAATTGTTGAAAATCTTACAACAGTAAACCGGCCGAAATTTAGGCCGCAATGCCGTAGCCCTGACTTTGGGTAAAGGGGCGGAATTCTACTAACACGTAGAATACCCGCCCGGATGATGTAGCGTTAATAATACAGAAGATGCAAAGTAAATCCCCGGTTGTATTGGCACCCTGGGAAAACATATGTCGTGCGCTCAATTGAAGCGCAACAGAAGATTTTTTTTTCCACTGATACAAAAGCAGATTGTCCAATGCCTAGACTAAACTCCGTTTGTTTCCTCTCGGAGGACAGTTTGGACACTGCCCCGCAACTAAAAGTCCCCACGGTGAGGTCTCACACTCTCAACAGTGTTGTGTGCCCTAGCACTGCAACGAGAAAGAAAAAGGATATTAAGATTAATGAATATCCTAATCAGAGCGCGCCACCATAGCACTAAACAAACCACGCACTTGACAAGGGGCAAAGCTTTAAGATGCATTTAATTGGTCTAGACAAGTTAGGAGCTATTATGCTTGCTTTATCTACAAAAATTTGTGTTATGCTTTGTAAAACATTCTTCATTACGTGCTCGGGAGCAAACGAGTAATTAAGAGCGGGAGATAACCTAAATGTTACATGAATTGAGCCTACCTGGATTCTGGGATGATGGCACCGAGTGATTCCTGGAGAAATGCGACGAAAGACCAAGGAGCGACACACCAAACCCCTGTACCTTCTTCTCGTTCGCTAGTTGACTCCGCAACTGTCGTGGAAACTGCCTGCTCGATGCTCCTGGGCACTCCAATCACGAGGACCAACGTCCGAAGGACTCCGCTCACGGGCCCGGGCTTGAAAAGCACAGCTACGTCCACTTGCACCTCGACGCTGCCGCTTGCCTTGACGGGCGAAGGACTCGCACGCTGTCAAGTTGGCTCCCTTTCGGCCTCTCCCTTGACGGACGTCGTGGTTCCCGAAGCTTCTGGCGTAATGCGAAGCGAGCACGACCAATCTACTTGCATTAGGCAAAACGAAGGCGTTGTTCTCTCTGAAGAACGGAAAAACTCATTATCGTAAAAGTCACAGTCATCCAGTATCTCACACGCTCTCTCCTCCTGCAAACCTCCCACTACACTCGCTAAAGATGCCGTTCTCGGTCTCCCCAGAGCTCTTTTCCCACGTGTTTTACGTCCAGAGGCACGGTTCTCTCCTCTTAAAAACCTGCTCCAGATCGAGATTTTGAAAACGGCGCTCCTGCTTATGCCGCTACCGCCTTCGCCGAGAGCTGCCTTCCGCTCGCCCATTTATAGATTTAATGTTTTGCTTTAGCTGAATATTGTCAATAGATGGCGGCGTGGAAAATCCGACATTGCTCACCAGCCGAACTGCGCAGCTGGGGACATCGGATAACCTGATTGTCGCATTTTTATGTGACATGCTCGCCCCCTGCTGTTTAGCTGCTTCGCTGCTATGCCAAGCCCCAGGCTTAGTCTTAGGAAAGTGCCTGGAAGGCCTACTGCTCGATGCCGTGTGCGTTAGCTTCGCTATACTTTTCGGTGCCCCCTTTTTCTATTTGCTTTGAGGGCCTCTTCGCTGCTGTCTGAAAAATTGCGCTACCAGCCCTTTGCAACGATGCAAGTTTCCCTCTGGCTCCCACAATGGCTGACTGTAACTTTTCCATTTCACCAAAAACTGCTGCCGGGAGTTTTCCATTTCAATATCCGCAGTAGGTGCGCTGCATATGCACCCTAATACTGGCTAGCAGCTGCGTACTTATTAACGGAAGGCAGTATTATCACCTCCCTTCCTAAGTCAGCATAGTATGGAGTCATTTTTGACGACTCCGACACCGAAGCGTTGATCGCTATTTCGGTTACGGCTGGGAATTCGTCCCAGTCCGACTTATCCAAGTTGACGTAATTCCTAAGGACTTGTATCACAGTTTGGTTTGTCCTTTCGGACTGCCCGTCGGACTGAGGATGATATGCGCTGGAAAATTTGAGAGACGTACCCAACGCATTGAAGATAAATCGCCATATGTCTGCGTTAAACCGGATGTCCCGGTCCGAAACTATGGCTTAAGGGAAACCATGGATTTTAATGATATGCTCGACTAACAGCTTAGCTGTTCCCTCAGCCGTAATATTAGTGTAGCACGGTATAAGCCTAACTCTCTTTGTGAGCTTATCCGTGACTGTTAATAGAGCATCGTAACCCCTCGGGGTACGAGGAAGCGGTAAAACATAATCGAGAGCTATCGTGTGCCAGCGTTGAGGAGACACCTCTAAAGGTTGCAAATCTCCATATGGCTTCTTCCTCTCAACTTTATTTGCCTGGCACTCGGGGCATTCAGCGATAAGATCCATTATGTCTTTCGACATGGTGGCCCAGATAAATTGTTGTTTAACCTTACTAAGGGACTTATATATACCCAGATGGCCCGCCGTTGGACCTTTATGCAACGCCGTAATTATTTTACTGACAATGGACTTTAGCCCAGGAAGCAATAGCTTTACGCCTTCCTTAGACCTTTTAAACACTAGCCCCTCTTCTAGGAAATACGGATGCTTAATGTTGGCGATACGGGCTTTAGTGAACTCACAGTGCGAATAACCTTTCCGAATATCCTTAAGCAACTGTTCGTCCAACTGATAACCTGAAATGGCCGATATCGCGCTTTGTTTATTCTGGCTCACTTTACCTTTGGCGCGACATGGCGCCGCTATTTGCCTCTTGGCATCTTTTTTTGCCCCTCTGGATATCGCAATGGCTTGTTCTAATGAACTCGGCTTGCTGGCTTTAACTTTATCCATAATAGGCCCTTGTAGCGCATTTATATACAGCTCGACCTTATCTTTTTGTGACCTGCTTTGCAATTGATTAGCCAGCAACAAAAAGCATTGATTAAACTGTTCTAGTTTCTGCTGATTGAGGCGTGTTCACTCTAGCATTTTTATCACTGAAGCTTCAAGCTTATCTTGCTCACTACGCTTGGCTCTCGCCATGATTCGCAACGTGGTAAACTGTCCTTACGGGACAAATCTAAATGGGAAAATTTTTTTTGACCCTTTCCAGGTAAAAGGAATCAAACCTAAGAACAAAGATAAGAATAGTAAAACACAGGCTCAATATTGCCTTAGTGCCCTCCTTGGACTACAGCCCAAAAGATAGAAGCAACATTCGATAAAAACCATATTGACTAATAAATTCCTAGTAACACGAACCTTTAATACCTCTCCCTTACAGCACCAATGCCTAATTAAAACAGCTGCTAAGAGAACTAAACGCCTCGCCCCCGCCCGTCTGAGAATGGCTCAACGCACAAAGTTATGTTCTGGAACCACCCCCAACGGGAAAAAGAATAATCCAACTTGAGGTGAAAAAAAAAAATTAATAGAGCTTGACTTGTTTCTCTTTTTTTTTTTTTTTTTTTTCCTAACAATCGAAGCGCAAAAGCTAGAAACGCACCCAAGACGCGCTGAAAAAAAAATATTTTTTTTTCCTAAACGCGATTGGAATCCTCCTCCGTGAGAGCTAGCTACGAAAACATTTACCACAACGCACAGAAAGTGTTAAATTTGATAAAACAGGAGGGGGCCACAATAACCTCCAAGAGTGGGCCTAACATAGCATGCCCCGAGAAAAAAAAATACTTATTAAGATTTTTTTTTTTAAATTTCGGCGGGTTGGGCGGGAAAAAAAAATTACTTCCCCTCTGGTCGAACCACGGTCTGCTACCACAACGCACAAAGTTATGCTCTGTGTCATGTAATTTTATGATCAGGCGCAGTGGAATTAAGCAAATGAAGTGAACACAGAGCTAAATAAAAATAACTTAGTGCTTAAATAGAATGTAAGGTTTTATTAATCATAAACTAATAAAATTGTACAAAAACTTACCCCAGGGTAAGTTTAACATGCAGTCGAAAATTGTTGAAAATCTTACAACAGTAAACCGGCCGAAATTTAGGCCACAATGCCGTAACCCTCACTTTGGATAAAGGGGCGGAATTCTACTAACACGTAGAATACCCGCCCGGATGATGTAGCGTTAATAATACAGAAGATGCAAAGTAAATCCCTGGTTGTATTGGCACCCTGGGAAAACATATGTCATGCGCTCAATTGAGGCGCAACAGAAGATTTTTTTTTCCACTGATACAAAAGCAGATTGTCCAATGCAATCTGCGTTTGTTTCCTCTCAGAGGACAATTTGGACACTGCCCCGCAACTAAAAGTCCCCGCGATGAGGTCTCACACTCTCAACAGTGTTGTGTGCCCTAGCACTGCAACGAGAAAGAAAAAGGATATTAAGATTAATGAATATCCTAATCAGAGCGCGCCACCATAGCACTAAACAAACCACACACTTGACAAAGGGCAAAGCTTTAAGATGCATTTAATTGGTCTAGACAAGTTAGGAGCTATTATGCTTGCTTTATCTGCAAAAATTTGAGTTATGCTTTGTAAAACATTCTTCATTACGCGCTCGGGAGCAAACGAGTAATTAAGAGCGGGAGATAACTTAAATGTTACATGAATTGAGCCTACCTGGATTCTGGGATGATGGCACCGAGTGATTACTGGAGAAATGCGACGAAAGACCAAGGAGCGATACACCAAACCCCTGTACCTTCTTCTCGTTCGCTAGTTGACTCCGCAACTGTCGTGGATACTGCCTGCTCGATGCTCCTGGGCACTCCAATCACGAGGACCAACGTCCGAAGGACTCCGCTCACGGGCCCGGGCTTGAAAAGCACAGCTACGTCCACTCGCACCTCGTTGACGGGTCTACGGGGGTTCTCGGCGACGCTGCCACTTGCCTTGATGGGCGAAGGACTCGCACGCTGTCGAGTTGGCTCCCTTTCAGCCTCTCCCTTGACGGACGACGCGGTTCCCGAAGCTTCTGGCGTAATGCGGAGCGAGCACGACCAATCTACTTGCATTAGGCGAAACGAAGGCGTTGTTTTCTCTGAAGAACGGAAAAACTCATTCAGAGAAAATTTTTAAAGATTTTCAAAGAAATCCCGTTCTGAAATTTGTTCTAAGAACACTATCAGTTCTAATAAATCCCGAATAACAGGAATTCTATGCATTGTTACAATTTGAAGCTTATTTATAAAGCACAATATTTGCCTTGCATTCCTAGTCTGAGATATATATTTTGGTCCGTGCATAGTGTTTGTGAAATGCATGTGGTTACATTTGTTATTTATTGTTGCACAAGCTTTGCCCTGCATCATTGGTCCTGAAATACCTCAAAATAATATGCCTTGCCATCATCATTAATATCGATTTATTATCAATAAATATTATTTTTTCAAAATCTGAGGTAGACTGAGACCTTCCTCATGCTTTGAAGATCAAGTGTACAAAATTTCATCAAGTTCAAAATAAAACTGTATATTCGTATAAGAAACAAACCCACAAAGTTATCCACAAGCAACCACTCTTCTTTATATATTTAGACTACCAGAGGCAGCCGGCGTTGCCCAAGATAATTACAGTTGTAGATTAAACAGATTAACCTCAAGAAGTTAAATAATAAAATAGTTTTCATCAATTCTAAAATTTCTCTCTATAGACGAAGCTGTTGTTTCCGATGACCAGATAACTTTTTGTCTTCTCTGCCCTGATACCTTAGACATATCTTTCTTTTAAAGTTTCCCTTGCCCTTGACGTACAAGCTCTTATAACCTCTTGCTCTAGACGAAGTTTCTGTAGTTCAGATGTTTCCAACGCCCAGATAGCTTTTTATCTTTTTGTTGCCATCCGATCAATGCTCGTTCTTTCTCTTTTCATTGCAAACACACAAGGTTTCGCCTTGGTTTCGTGATAAGTGAACTCAATGAAGAACCATTTAACTCCATAGCCTCCTCAATAAACTCTGCCTTATCTATGTCCTGTCTTTGCATCATCATTTTATGCTCATTGTTAATAATACTTAATATATTGGGGATTTTTTAAGAAATGTATGAATTGCTGTGCAACCAAAACAGCCTGATGATTTCCACGGTGCTGCACGGACTGTTTTTTGATTAAATTTTGCAATATTTGAAAGCGAATGTACAGTAAAAATAAACACATGAAGACACTTAGAAATAATACAGTAAAAATTCATAATGAAAATTATAAAATAAATTCAGGGTTACTGAATACTTGGTAATCAGTTGTTGCAATTCGCAGTCTGCTTTCAATGTCTTTAATACAAAACTTGGTCAGTCATCCGTTTGTGTAGTCTACCATCCGCAGTTTATTCTGTTAATGTGCTTGCATCGTGGAAGGCCGCCTGGAAACTTCAATGGATACTTGATCACTCAGCATTTCCTCAGTTTCTCAATAGTCTGTTAACTCTATTTTATCTCCAGTTAGTTTTCATTTTTAATGATTTTCAAGAAAATGTTAAGTTTTGAGAATTATCATTTCTATGAAAAGTTCGAACAACAGGAATTATGTGCATTGTTACAAATTGAACCTAATTTTTAAAGCACAACTTTGCACTACATTTTTGGTCATGACATATATATTGTTGGTCCGTTCGTAGTGTTTGTGAGTTGCGTGTTCATTCCATTGTTGATACATATTGATCCACATAATTTGCTTTCCATTTTGGGTCATGATATACTTTCTAATTAATATGCACTTCCATGATCATGAATATCGATATATTATCATTAGTTATTATATATATAGTTATCATATATATAGTTATTATTTTTACGGAATCAGAAGTAAACAGTGACCTTCCTCATGCTTTAAATATGAAGTGTGCAAAGTTTCATCAAGATCGGAATAAAAATGTAGTTTTGACTAAGTAGCTGATGAACAGAGCTCGTTGATGGTGGAGGAGGCCAAAATTTTGACTGAGTCCCACAAAGTTGTCCTTAAAGCGGGAGTAAATACGACTTTATTACTGCCATTAGCTAGTGAACAAAGCTCATTAAAGGGGGATTTTATTGCGACTTTCTGAGTGCCGTTTGCTATGGTTCGAGAAATTCTTTAAAACGGGGCTTGCCCTTTTTCTTTTTTGCCATTTGCTAGTGAACAGAGCTCATTAAAGGGGGATTTTAATGCCACCAAAAGTGGAGGAGGTCAAAGAAGAGCGCTCTAATGCCACCAAAAAAGTCCTTGCTTGGGAGTAGAGTGTACGTAGACTTGCGTGGGATTCAAATAGACTTGTGATTACGATTGATTACGAGGAGTTGACTTACCCTAATACAAATGAAATAGAAAGGTCGTAATTCCTACTTGAGGCCCGCTGTGGCGTGTTCCAATGAAAATCGAGAGAGAAATTCTAAAGCAAGAACTGGTGTCCTAAACTATATAAAATATCTGAAGTAGCGAAAACGAAGCTAAAATGCGAGTGGAGGTCGAGCTATTACGAGCACGTGAATAAAATTACCAGCATCTCGTTCGAGCGCATAAAATTCACTCCCCCGAGCGTCGCAGACAGCTCACCATTGAACGGAAAAGGAAATTGATGTGTTTGGGCCAGAGAGCCTTAGACAATAATTTATTAAAACTGCCGGCAAAGCATCTCGAAAATACGGCTGAAGGGCAGGCGACAACGTCGTCACCGGCGTTGAATAAATCGGCACATTCCAATGATGAAAGCAGTAGCCTGTCTGAGAGCAAAAGCTCAGGGTCTTTATCTTATCTGGTACAGAGGGTAGATTATCGCAAGCGATAATCTGCGGCACCTACTCCTACGAGGGAGTTTTGCGCCATCCCATTAATAACGACTGCTACGAGATGACAGTAGCAGTCGGGACCGACGGCTTAACGTGCCCTCCGAAGCACGGGGGGTTTCATGATGGAAAAGCTGCTGGGGATAAACGAACCAGAGGCTATCACCAACCGCTGGAACACCAGCTATGGTCAATCGGCAAATGGGTCAGACCAAAGTCCCCCAACAGCCGCGCCCCAAATAGCTGTCCCACCAGCGGTGGCCCTCAAGCCCAGGCCGTCACCCAACCAGCAGCTGGCCGCGCCTGAAGTTGCTGAACTCCATCGATTGGCAAGCCAACCGACGAGACAACCAGGCCACGGCCACCCCCAAGCTCAGGGTCTGCTGCTGGTCCTCGCTTGGCGTCTTCGTTTCATAGCAAAACACTGAGAAGTGGGAAAGTCATTCGACCGAGCAAGCCCGAAGAGCGTTTCTTGGACTTGTATTCTGAACACATCGAGGATACAAGCAAGTATTGGAAAGCAAAGGTTGGCTTGGCTTAGAACCCACTCTGGGTGGACCTACCAACTGGGTCCCCCTATTTGATATACGCTCGGTCGAAGACGGTGTCAAGTTGTTTGAGGAAGAACGAAAGATTCGCCCACAGATCCTTAAGAAATACCTTGCTGAGTGCTTAGCCGCCCAGCTACTGAGAAAGGAGGGCCTGTCTGATCCGAATTTCCGCTTGAAAATCGAGCAGTTGTCTGAATGTTTGAAACTCAGAGCAAGAGCTTCCGTTCACAGGGGCTGAGGTGACGAGGAGAGAGCGGTCACCAAGACAGTGGTGAGGTTGACGAGGAGAGAGCGAAACACGCCCTTACTGCGGCATTGAGAAGCCCAGAAGTGGCGGCCACTGTGCGAAGTCTGTTGTCGAAAACGTTCCTACGACCAAAAGAGCGGAACTATCTTATCGGCTTCTGTGCCGCGTGTGTCTCACTAGTCCAGGGCAAAAGGCCCGACGTTCTCTGCAATTTAACCATACAAGAATACCAGATGGCAAAAACGGTGAGCGGATCAAGAGTCGCCCTTGTCCGGCATCACAAAACCGAAATGCAGGGAGCTAGCGCGATCGTGATTGAGGGGTTACTCGGTGACGTTCTGGAATGGTCAAACAGAAGCCGCCCAGGAAACAGATGGAGACCCTTGTGTTCAATTCGGAAGGGCGATCGCTGAAACGGATCGATCGCCAACTTACAATGCTTCAGGCGAAGCACGAGCTACCGGTGGTCGGAGCCCGCAATGCCCGAATTCTGAATTCGCTAAGCGTCATGTCTTGTTCGCCGGGGACGTTCATTCACCGGTATCTGAATCACTTCCCGTCCACTGCTGCCCAACATTATCAAGCAGGGAACGCAAGCTTCTATCAAAGTGCGTACTGCAAGCTTAACAGTTTTTTGAACATATCTCCGTCGGAAGGCGTGACTCCTTCGGACGAAGCTTCCACCATAAGCGAAGAGGAGGAAGAAACACTAGAGGACGAACAAACGGACTCTGATGACAGCGCTTTTTAACCTATTTTTTTGTTAAATAAATATAATATATATTATATTGTAAGCTAACTTAAATACACTTGCTAAAATACAGGTGAACAAAGCTAGAACGGGCGTCCTGTGGCACGGGGCTGATGGTAGCCCCCCTTCCCGTGATGTGCGCTGGATGGCCCGGCAAGGAGTGAGGGAACGAGCGTGCGTCCCTTACCACGACTGTGTGCCCGAGAGCACACGGTGGGGCCTTGTGGTGCCCCCCCGGGGCTCTCTGGGGCACATGGGGGAACGAGCGTGCGTCCCTTGGCACAGTCGTGCACCCGGTACCACGGTGGGGCCGTACGGCGCCCCGGGGCTGTCTGTGGCATGGGCCGGACGACGCACGTGGTCTGAAACAGCCACGTTGGGGCGCGTGCACGGAACCGCCCGTCGGCGGACGTGTATTGCTGCCGAGTGTGGCCAAGTAGTATCCAACGCCACGTACATGGACGCATACACCCTCGGCCCATTTCTTTTTCAAAATAACGTGAATCTCCGCAGAGCTCACAGTAGCACTACGGACTGGCGATATATCCGTCGGAGCCTCTCTGATAGATATTCTGGCTAACAGAGTTTGCTTTTTGGATATTCTTACTCTCCCTCTTTCTCTCTGTCTGGTACGATGTCGGGCAGTTTCCTGTGGAAGGCTCACTCGAATCTGTCACCAAATCAATTGCGGGGCGCAACGATGTTCTACCGTCAAAACTGAAGCACGAACCTCAAATCCCGTCTTCGTGTTTTAGGTAGCTCCATCGACATGTCGCGTTTTATTATCAAGGGAAGTGTAAACTTAACGTCCCACAGTGCATCTCAGGTGATCACGGGAAAGATTCTGTGACAACCGCCGGTCGATACAATTGCTGCAAGGAATCCAGCCTATATGCTGCCGGGATCAGGCTGTCAACATAGCCTGCGAAAGAAGACTTTCTATAGCCGGGTGGCCTGTCAAACGGGCAGCCTATCACCGAACCAACGCTCGAGCAGATGCCAGAACGCTTCCCACCGGAAAGTAACGAACACACAGCCCGCTGCCTCTCCACCAGACGCGTTTACGCAACATATTTTCAGGAGTCATAAACCCTAGTGGATCGAACTGAAGCAGTCGCCCTTTCTGTTGGCGGGGAACCCTCCAGTGCCCTTCCTTATTGAACGTTGTTAGAAGTGCGGGTGCCTCAAGGAACATACCCGGGTAAATCCTAGCATTCACCCGTGGGATAGCTACTCACCCGTGCAAGTGGACACCACCCGTGAAAGAACAAGAGAGCGTAGGTCGTAGTGCAATTCGTCCTCCTATTCAGGGAGCTAGTCCAAAGAAGCTGGAGTAAAGATCCCAGGAAGTATTTATTTTCTGCCCCTTTACCTTAATAACGTTCAATACTTTTAATAAGTGATAATATTGACTCCTATTCACTCCATTCGCCTTAACGATCCTCCCTATATATATACCGTCTACCCTTGGTCCGAACATTAGTAAGCAATTCAAATGGAAATTTGGAGTATTTATATGGTGCCTTAAAGCTCTAGATGCCTGTTAAATTTGAGCTGAATCTAACGAGAGGTTTCCGACAAACGGGATGAAACGTCTTCTTCAGAGCTGCAACGTGCCTAGGACAGTTCAGAGCCGACAGAGCTGTCTTGTTCTCTCAGGAGCACACAGGACAAATTTTCCCCAATGTGCTCTGCCACGCATGCACATACCCCGTGCTCCGGCGTGCCCAGAGTGCCAAAAAAGCCGACGAAAGCGTCTCTTATCTCAAGTGAACAAGAGGGACGAGTGTTGTCCGACACACATGGAGATGTTGCTTACTCACTCGGTCACATGCGTTGCCGACCTCTATCCCCTACTCGTCATCGACTTCTCCCTCATAGCAGTTTTCGCCTGGCTTCGTCTTGAAAGGTACTCGCCTGTTTTCAGCGTCCTCTTTATTGTTTTCCGGGTGGATAGTGTTCTGGCCTCTATTATTCAACATATGAATTCCGGCTCGGTCGCGCTGCACGTCCATTCGATTCCGCTGCTATCCCTTTTCTCCTCGAGATTCTCTCTCCTCTTGTTCTTATCTCTTTTTTCTACGAGAACTTTTTGGGATGACAACGCTTTCGTCACCGACATCATTTGCGTCATCGATCTTTTTCACTTTCGAAAGACACGAATGGTGACAAAATCCACGTGACATCGTGATAGTGGAACCCCAACACTTTCTTAGGGAAGTTGCATGTTGGTAATAGCTCTTTAAATTACTAGTTAGCGAATAAGCGCTTTGAATAATGCTTAATGAGATTGATTGCTTATTACATATTATTGCTTATTTTGTGGTATTAATTCTTGGGCCCCATTTAGTCAAATTGTTTCTCGTGTTTTTTTGCTATAAACTTTGTAAATTCCGATGTTTGTAATGTTCAAACCGTTTAATAGTAAACTAGTGAAATACCACGACACACTGCCTGTCCATTTTGGGCCAAGTCCTTCCAACCTGAGTCCACCCTACCCTACCTCACCTTACGGAAGACGTTCGGGACTAAGGCCTTGTCAGTCGAGGCCCTCCCCTTCATGAGTGCTCACACAAGATTCACAAAAATATTATAATTTTGTATTTTTTTGATCAGAAGATACTTGGTTGTTTTCCACATGATGACTTTGTAAACAAACTTTTTAGAGTCACACATTTAAAAATAATAACAAAAAATAATGTCCAGTTTTATTTAAATTATGCTCAATATAATAATGGGCGTGAGTTGGATACATGTGAGAAGAACGAGACACATAACCCTGGAATAAAATAAATAATAGTTATTAATCAAAAATTTATAAGTAAATAAATAAGAATTAATCTTCTATCTATTAAGAAGGATGTTTGCAGGTTTGTATTTTATACAAATCTACAGTTATATTCCAATCTTGATGAAATTTTGCATACTTGACCATCAATGCATGAGGAAGGTCATTGTCTACCTCAGATTTTGAAAAAATAATAATTATTAAATAAGAAATCGATATTCATTATGATTGCAAGGTTTATTAATGAGAAATATCTCATAACCAAAAATGCAAGGAAAAGTTTGTGTAACAGTATCTATCAAATGGTATCAACATGGAATTCACAAACAATCTGCACGGACCAACAATATATATCTCATGACCAACAATGGAAGGAAAAGCTTGTGCAACGATAAGCATCAATAATAGTATCAACATGCAATGCACCAACACTATGCAGTGATAAACAATATTTCATGACTAACAATTCAAGGCAAAGTTTGTGCAATATAGATAAGTTTAAATTTGTAAAAATGCATAGAATTCCTGTTATTCACACTTTTCTTAGAATTGAGACTTTTTATTACTTACCAATTGAACGGCTCGTTGCAATAAGGACCTAACCCACAGGAAGAAGTTTTGGAGAAAATTGATGTAATATTGCTTAAAAATCTGCAAATCTGTATGATTGATGTTTTACTTAACAGTTTACTTTTGCAGTTGTTACTGAAACATATTGTAAATAGATTTTACAAGTAGTAATTATTACATTTAGTAAGAATTTCATCCTGTGGGTTAAGTCATTATTACCCCGAGCCCTTCAATTGCTTGAAAATCTTTAAATATGATCATGAACTGGAGATAATGGAGAGTTACCAGACTATTAAGAAAGAGTAGAAAGACAACAGAGGAAACACTCCCTTAACTCCGTGCTGTGTTGAGCAAATGGTAAGCATGTAAATAGAAGAATCAGCAACTGCTAGACTACACAAAGCGATCAACGGCTAAGTTTTGCTTCAAGACATCGAGAGAAAAGTGGGAATTGCAACGACATCAACTGTACATCTAAATTAAGATTACGTGACTAAGAAATTATTTAGACTAGCAGTGGCATATTTGGAGAGATACATCCATTTAATACTAAGAGACATGCTGGGGTTATCATAAAAATACAATTTGAATATATTCTGTGGGAATATGTATATTTTTGAAATGGAGATGATTATAATGCAATGATTAAACGTTTTTTCCTAGACTTATTATTAATGAGCATAAAATGACGATGAAGTGACAGGACATAAATAAGGCAGCGTCTATTAAACAGGAAAAGGAGTCATACGTGCCTCTCTTGAGCTCCCTATGAAACATCCAGATGACTGGCAAAAATTTATGTGTCTGGAAAAAGAAAAAACGAGTATTTGTAGAGAAACTCTGCAGCTAAAACATAAAAATCTATATGGGCATTGGAAACATCTGCACAACGGGAGTTTTGAATAGAGCAAGAGGGTATTAGAGCTTCTACATCAAGGGCATAAACAACTTCGGTCTAAAGTCTCCAGTGATGTTCCCTAGTGGAGAAGATGAATATCATCTTATTCTGAGATAAATCAACAAGAGATAAATAAAGTCTTGATATATCACTTAGAATTCCTGTCTTTCGTAGTTTTCTTACAATGGATAACCCCTATGCTGTGTGTTTTATTGATTGGGTTATTATTTAACCAATTTGGAATTATAAATTAACTTCTTGAGAGTGTTCTGCTTAACTACAAGTATAATTTTTACTAGATTAAAAAATTATATAGCTACCTGTGGCATACATGGAGAGGTCCATCCATTGTGAGCATTTAAAAAAATTTTCGAATTTTCATTATGAATTTTTAATGTATTAATTCTAAGCGTTTTCATGTGTTTACTTTTAAGATATTGCAAAATTTAATCCCAAAAAAGTCCTAGCCATACCTAGCTTATTTGGTCTCAAAGCAGATTCAAACATTTCATAAAATACATTTTGACTATATTCTGTGTGAATGTAGAGATTTTGGAAACTTAGATGCTGATAATGCGATGATTGAACATTCGTTTCCAAGAATTATTAATAATAGCATAAAATGATGAGGCAGTGACAGGACATAAATAGGGCATCATCTATTGAAGAGGCCATGGAATCAAGTGCCTCCCTTGAGCTTCCTATCAAATGTCTAGATGACTGGCAAAAATTTATGTGCATTGGAAAAGGAAAGAGAACAATGATTGGTTAGAGAAACTGCAGCTAAAACAGAAAAGGATATACAGGTATTGGAAACATCTGAACAACGGGAGTTTTGAATATAGAAAGTGGTTATATGAGGTTGTACGTCAAAGGCAAGAAAAAGTTAGATCCTAAGTATTCAGTTATGTTCCGCGGTGGTGAAGATGGACATTGTTTTAATCTGTGGCAAGTTAAGACGAGTTTAAATAATTTCCCAATATATCACCTAAAATTCATGTTTTTCGGATTTTCGTAAAATGGATAGTTCCTTCGCTCTCTGTTTTATTGATTGAGTTATTATTTAACCAATTTGGAGTGATAATTTAACTTTTTAAGATTTGTCTGTTTACCTGCAAGTGTAATTACCCCGGGCAATGCTAGGTCCTCTGCTAGTAAAGCTATATATATATAAAAAAGGATGTTTGCTTGTTTGTGGTGGGTTTATATTTAATGCAAACTACAGTTTTATTCTGATCTTCATGCAATTTTGCAGAGTTGACCTTCAAAGCATGGGGAAGGTAAATGTCTAGCCAAGATTTAGAAAAAATAATAATTCTTGATAATATATCGATACTCATGATGATGGCAGTGCATATTAATAAGATTTATCTCATGACCAACAAAGAAAGTAAAAATTTGTGCAATATAAATAAGGTTCATTTTTTAAGAATGCATAGAATTGCTTTAAATCAGTGCTTTTCTTAGAATTGAAAGTTATTAGTACTTAACAATTATTGGGAAATCGTTAATATTGATCTATAAGTGAAGATAATAGAGAGTTACTAGACTACTGAGTAAGAGTGGAAAGACGACATAGGAAGAATTGAGCAAATGGTGAACATGTGAATAGAAAAATTGCTGATCGCTAGACTACGCAAAGTGATAAATGGAGAAGTTTTGCTTCAAGACATCGAGAGAAGAGTGGGAATTGCAAAAACATCAAATATACAACTACAGTAAGATTACCTGACTAAGAAATTATTAAGGCTAGTAGTTGCATACATGGATAGTAGTAGATGCATTTAAATTTTTTTTTCGAATTTTCATTATGAGTTTTTACTGTATTAATTCTAAGCATTTTCATGTGTTTACTTTTAAGACATTGCAAAATTTATTCAAAAAACCAAAGAGGTTCGAGTCACACCAGGGTTATCGCCTAGTTTATTTGGAAATATAGCAGATCCAAACATTTCTTAAAAATATATTTTGACTAAATTCTGTGTGAATATGAATATTTTGGAAACGCAGATGCTGATAACGCGATGATTGAAAGTTCGTCTCCAAGAATTATTAATAATGAGCATAAAATGTATATCTATTGATCCTTCGACTTTCGTAAATCTGATTATCTTTTCCTGGAAGTAGTTAGGTCTTCTTAGGTCGTCTTGAAGGTCTTGCAGATCATGTTACATCCACATTTCGAATCACAAACTTCACTCTTCGGACTTTCCTTAACGGTGCTAAATTTTAAAATATCATCAGCTTTGATACCAGTGACTAGTTTCTTGTAAATAACTTCGTCTAAGCATTTCACTTTTACTGTCTCTGCTCTGCCAGTATAGTAGTTAATAAAAGTGCTATTCTGGAACAATTTCGCCAATTGGATATTCAAACAATAGGATATTCGAACAATAGGATATTCGAACAATTTTGCCAGTATGCCCGCTACTTTCAGTCCACTTTCAATTCCAGCTCTTTGATTGGTGAGATCAGACCATGTGACCATCATTTCTTGTCGTCACTTTCCGTCGCCATCTTGAATGAGGGATTATGGGATCGCGTTTCCTGGTGGGACTTTCAAAATGACCATTTGTATAGATGGATATATGGGAAAAAACTTTATTTAAATGTTATTTCCTTCTTTTTTGTTTACAAAGACTTTAATCCGTATAACTTTTCACTTGATGAATGAATTTCATGTACAATTTGCACATTGAACTTTAATAAAAGAAATATACCATGAAAGAAATAAATAATACAACACCAGTTTTAGTTCATTATTAAATGCTTTTTACTTACAATTTATAATAAAAGAATTACTGCAAAAGTTGTAATAAAAAAAAAAAAAATTTGAATAGAAATTCAAATGATAATGGCATGAAAAAAAGGATGGAAAAAAGAAGTTTGATTGTCTCTAGCAGATTCGATCCCACTCACAAGAATGATGAGATATATATAAGCTTGAGAAAAGTGAGCAGGATTTTTCAGATGTGGTACGACAACCAAACTGTTTCTCATCATGTTGTTTAAACTTATAAAAAGTAAAAAATAATTTCATTGGTGTATTGAAAGTGTTATTAAATTCTATTTTACAAAATGGTTATATATATAAGTTAATTTCTAACACTGTTTTGAAATTAATAGTCACTTATTTCTTAAGATATGCATTTTGGTTGTTGTCATTGGTAACGATGATAAGATGATGATGATAACAAAATATGGATACATAAGTGATTAAGTTTCACTTGCCTATTATTTATTTTTTATGAAAAGCATAAGTTTTGAATTGTATTTTTAGTGTTTTATAATGTCCGTATGAGCATGTACTTATTCCATCATCAATAATATACCTTTTATCATCATAAGCAGTTAGGCATGTTTTATTTAATTCTAATGTTAAAATGTTATGTCCAATGCTTTTAATGATTTCCATAGAGTATAGATATTTTTTTTTGTTCATTCAATGTTCTTAGATAATCCCTATGATGTACTTTACTTTTATTACCTTTTTTTTTAATTCCTTTTGCTACTCTTTTGGTTTTTCCTCCATATGATAAACAGTACATTTTTGACTTTAATCCGACAAATTCCTGTATTGGTTCATCTCCAGTCTCGTCTTTAAATTTTCCAGGTATTTTTTTGTTTTGGTTTGAAAATATGTCGTGTTGTTTAGGATAGTGTTTCAAATTTATCTAAGTTCTCTCCCATGGTTTTATAGATATCATCGGTTTTAATAAAATAAGTTAGAGAATCAGTGTCTGTAAACAATAGTGTTGGTAGCATATGTTCATAATGAAACCTATACATAATCTCCTTAGAGATATCTAAAACAGAAAAGCCAATGCAAATAGGTTTCTTTTAAAGTAACCTTCAATCGTTGTAGTCTGAACAATGCAACCTCCTCATTTGAAATCTCAAAATATGTAACACTAGCTTTAGTTATTATTTTTTCAGTTTTTTGTTTTGTCGTTGCCAATTGAATATTAATTTTTTTCCGTACATTTTCGATCGATTTCCCATAAATACTGTTATTAAATAATTTAAAGAAATCCTTTTCTAATTTTGTGGACACTGTTTGTCACGTCTCTGTATTAATTCGATGAACAGTTTAAGCCACAGTTTTTGGATGAAAGACACAACACGCCAAATCTTTTTCAAAATCATTCCGTGTTCCACGTAAAATTTGAAGTTACTGTAATGACAGACATATTTTTGTTTGGAATTTAATGTTGGTGTTAACTTTCTAGTCTTTTATGGTAAACCATATTGATCATTTAATTTTTTATTAAAAGGGGATAACATGTCTGTTTTGATCTGGATGGATTCAGGTGCCAATGGATAATCCGAATGAAGCTTATGGAGATAATCTGGTTATTCGGGATCAACCTCCAAAATGTATCCAATGTCTAATTCATCAGATACCTGTGTTACATTTAACATATCAATCTCTTCACGATCTAACCATTTAAAGTTTGAATATGGTAATGATTGTGACAATGTGAAACCATATAAATTGTTCGCATCATAGTATACTATGTACGTTTTTTCTTTCTGACTATCAAAATTTTGTAAATACG
The DNA here is from genome assembly GCA_023313115.1 of Rhysida immarginata. Lineage (NCBI taxonomy): Eukaryota > Metazoa > Arthropoda > Chilopoda > Scolopendromorpha > Scolopendridae > Rhysida > Rhysida immarginata. Next base: position 374,370 of record JAHWFO010007252.1, read on the forward strand.
GGTTATTCGCCTTAGCATCACGATGAGAAATCATAGATTATACTGCCACGTACACCTCTTTTAAAGAACATATAAAGGTCAATGTCCTGTAACAGTTCGATTTTCTCTCTTGTCATTTTCTTTGCTGCCTCCCAAGCTAATCCAGGCAAGCTGAAATAATGTGCAGGGTCAAGTCGATAGTATTTAATGCTGACTTGACGAAAGTTTTCAAAAATGTCAGCCAATAACAGCACGTCTGTGATTAAATAAATATCATGAAAATCACACATTGTTTGACATTTTGTTGCTGACCACACATTTTTTGCATGTTCATAATCCTCATCAGAAAGGTTTTCATCTGTCAAAGAGGAATAAAAACATTCCTGAGGAGGTAAAGTCGTTTCATTAAATCTTTTAACACTATCCATGTATTCGTAAAGATAAATTCCTTTCAGAGTTAAAAGATTTTCATTTTCTGGAAAATATGATTTCAAAATCAGATATTCATTTAATGTTAATGTTAAATTTTTCAAAGACGAAGGTAGAAAATGATAGGAATCTAAAAATAAGAGATTTTGACTTTTAACGCGATAAAAGTTTCACTCGACTGTGGAATGGCACTGACGTTTGCATCTTTAAAAAAGGATAATCTGTGAACTAATAAATGCAAATCATATGACTTAAAATTATGGAAAAAGTTTGGAAGAGTTTTCTTATGTTTATAATTTAGGTTACAACTCTGGTGAACGCTTCCTCTCCAACATCCTGTGAGGTAGTCGTGATCTTTAACTTTCACTTCTGTCGGTAAGAATTGTTTTTCGCATATATGACAGTTCGTGGAGTTTTTAAAAGCAATTTCAACATCACAGTTTACAACAAGCTGAAACACCGTATTCATATTACAAATTCTGACTTAAAAAGAGCCAAATTTTTATATAATCAGACAGCAGATAGGAAAAGAGTTTTTCAACGTAATCTTTCCCTCTGTAGTTTCTTCTATTTACAATTTTTTTTCATTATCTATAATTACGTAAACGACCCTTTGAAATTATGGGTATGTGTTTTAGATATTTATGTGTATAAGAATGATCTGAACTGAGCAAATATGTATGAATTTTTTCTTATATGCACTCAAAATCCGCGTACACTACAAAAGGGACAAATAATTGCTTTTCATACCGATTGAAGTATAAGTGAGTGAATTTGGGCATTTCTAACACCTGCGGCTTGTTCTGACAAAAATAAGTTTTATGATTTTAAAATTTTGACTTAATGTAAAAGAAAATAAACAAAAGGGACATACATATATGTATGTTTTTTGTTCTATAAAGTACGTTAAAATTTTGAATAGTACAGTAATGATTATCATTCAAAATTAACAATTTCGCTTCTTTATTTCCTTTAAATGAACTGACATACAGAGGGAAAACTGTTTTCGTTTCATATCCGTATACGTGAACCGTGATGTTTTTGTCAGTTTCAAGTTTGGGGATGTCATTAACCGATGTAGGATATTGGATACGATTTAAATTTAGATGTTTTACATATTTTTTGTAATGACTAAGGATTTAGAAAGCGATAGAGACCTGCTAACACGGAATAAATGAAGCAACGATTATCAAAACTTTTCACATTTACTAATGCTTTTTTAGATTTTAAATGTTTATCCATTGTTGTATGACATCCACCTCGTAACGGTTTATATTTTCCAAAGTGAACATCACACTTATCAAAAGTTTCGATAATCCAACCCGATCCATAACTTTCAATTTTGTCATTAATAATTTTTAACGCATCTTCGATTTCTTTTCTTATTTCTGATTTAATTATTATAATTCTTGGTTTACTACAAAAAAGTCGTTATGGTTTTCGGGTTATTCGATTCAGTTGTTGTGGCCTTTATCATAGAAACCGTAAAACATAAGAAGAACTTAAAATGTATCAAAGACTGGTAAAATAAATTTTCTAACTTTTTTTTGAACATTTCATAATAAGAATTAAAATCGCTAGCTGTTACTCTTGGAGAATATGAATAACACATACAAAAGCGTTTGTATGCGCTTTTAGTCATTTGAAAAGATGAGGAAGTTGTCGGTTGTTGATTTGGATTGTGCACACTCATACGGTGTTCAAGTAATAATCGATTGTTTGAAAATTTATTTTCACAAATACGACAGGTGAAACTTGTTCTTCACAATGAGTCTTCATCTCTTCCTCTGTTGAAAATATTTCTCCACAATGCTGACAGTGATGATTTGAAAGTTTTCTGTGGACATGATGCATCATGTCTTTTTGTGTTGATATTCCTGTCCACATAGTTCACATAAGAAGGTCATCGTGAAAACAGATCATAAAAAAGGGAAAATAAATAAAATTTTCATTAATTTTTATTTATTTATTTTTAAATTTTTTTTTTCAAATTTAATTTTTCTAATTTATTTACAAACTGGTATACATAGTAATCGGAATCGTTCTGAGTTAATAAATTAGCAATAATTTGAACAGTACACATTCTTTTACATCTATTATATATATATAATAAATACATTCATGAGCACAAACTTTAGAAGTATATTTTTGAAAACATATTTTGTTATACCACCACTCTCTACATTTTGATAAATATTCTATTACACTAAAGTTTACAGGATCATAATATTCATTACAAGACAAAACCACCCAATGCGATCCTTTTTTTGTACTAGGATCAATGTTCACAACCATGCAACCATCAGTTTGTTTTGATGGAATGCGATCTCTCGCATAAACTCCGAAAAATTGTAAACACAAGGGGGATAAAATTTCATCAATTTCTAAACTATTCATCGCATTAATTTGTAATGTGCATTATTACTTTTCAATATTCCACTATGATGTTGCGTTGATAATCAATTTCAAACAAATTATCCGTTTCACCATAGACTAAGATGTTTACGTTACTAGTGAGATTTTCTTGGAATTTCAGTTCAACTCTGGCAATGCCATTTCGTATCAAAGAGATATGAGAGCTTTCATCTGCTGCATGGTCGGGTGTAAGATCAAAATAAAATAAAGTGTTACCATCTACTCCCCAATTCTTATAAGATATATCATTAGAAAAGTTTTGAAATGAAATTCTTAATCCGCGAAGCATTTTTGCATACGCATATACATAATTTTTAACATCCACAACATCACCATCAACAACATCACCATCAACACTGACAGATATAGAGATTAAATTAAAATTTTCAAATTTCAATGGGTCGTTTGCATAATTACCAATGAAACCACCATGATAAATAAGTCCGATTACGATACGGTTGGGAATTTACCCTTGAAATACGTTGTCAATGCTTGTTGAATTTGTACTAGAAATCGCTGCATGAACTTTGATGCCAGTCTTACGAAAAGGATATTTTTTATTTCCAGTTGCTAAAGCACGTGCATGTGACAATAGAATACTCGGCGAAATTTTTATTTTACGTATCAAAAGTGCTGCATCTTCAAAAAACACAACAGATTTCAAACCGGCAGTTATTCCAGCAGCGGCAACATTCAAGAAAAAAACGGGTCGATTGGGTACCAGTCTGAATTTCACGTCAACATTATTGAGTAAAAGCTTTGGTTGCATACACACATCAGCATGTACGCGTCCAATCAGTTCTACAGATGCACTGTTCAGAATGGCAGCTTTTCTCTGTTCTTTTTTTCTCCAAAACGATACGGAGAGCTGTGAATCCTTGATATCTTCATCGTAATTCAACAATGTTTGCAAATATGCTTTATAGCCATAAAAATTAATACCACCAGAAATTAACTTTCCATTGAAAAATACGTCGATTTTACTGAATAAATTTTGTGATAATAACTGACAAGGAGTAATGTGTTCACTTTTACCAGCATTTACATTTTCTGTGGTTGATTTTCTAATTTTGATTTTCAAATGCAATAAAGTCTCTGCTAAATCGATATATTCATGAGGACTTCCAGGCACCAAAAAGTCAATGACACTATTTGCTGATAAAGTTGCTAAAGGTCTATATTCAACAACGCGTGTGTAATCGATACTTGTCTGAGTTGGAGGTACACTAAACAAATCCAATGAACTCAAATGGCAAGAGCAACTTGTGGGGTGAAGGAGCGACATGGCGAATCTAAATGTAATTACACACCGCATTTATACTAATCTAAAATTGTCGAGATTTCCTTTTTGATTTTCCTTCTTTTTGCATGTCGTTTCACTTTGTGAGATGCTCGTGATTTGCGCTTTCTACCCAATACTCTCTGTAATTTCTTTCCGATGTCATCAACTATTTCCTTTCCAGTCTCTTTAAATCTATCCGTTGCAGATTCTTTTAGGTCTTGCCCAGCAACAACATCACCAAAAATATTTGCACCTGTAGCTAGTGCTGTTTTCCCTAAATAAGGAGTTACTTTACGTAAGATCGGCAAGTCCCATCTTCCGATTGAACTGAATAAACTTCCTAAACCATGACCTCTCTGTAATTTCGTCTCATAAAAGACAGGTAATCCTCTGCTTTCGACCTGTCCTAAATAATTCCTCTCAATTTCAACAGCCTTTCATTGTGACGTGTATGATGTCAGTGACTTATATAGGGTGGTATGGCTTCTTTAAAAAAAAATTCACACACTATATTCCTCTTTTCCTAAAATGAAGAACGCATGTAACATAACCATAATGTCCAAATGGTATTCTCTTTCCAACATCATTTCTGATGTCGATTTCAACTGTTGAAAAATTATGTTTTATGAGCGGAATGTACTGCAGTCTAGAGAAAATCACATTAGTCAATTCACCCTGCTTTCAATGCACGTTTACGATTTTTAACAGAGGTGCGCGTGTGTCACCAACATGTTGTGGAATAATTAAAACGAACTATATACATAAAAATTGTCTAGGTAGGTATCAACTGAGCAGAATAGGGTGCAACAATCCGCATTTCTACTTTATTAGTTGTGACTGGAAAGTGTGAACTGTCAAATCCTAAACTTTCCGCTATTTTTTATCCTAAAATCATATGCACATAATTAGACTTAGTCCCATCTGCAAAATTTCTCAGTTGAAAATAATTATAAGGTAGAATGTAAGTCAGTGCTGGCATTCCAGGAACATTTCCAAAAACACCTCTTTCTTTACAATTCTTCAGTTCGACAATCATTGCGTCGGTAAGCTGCTTCAAACTGTAATACACGTTACCTTCTTTAGTGCAAAGCAGTTCAAAAGAATTATCAAATTTATAGAGGATCATCTTTCTGCAACGCAATACTTTCTTGAGAAAAATTGTTGGGAAAATGAATTTCTGACAAAGCAACATCCCATTCGCCTGGTAAATCAATCGGTTCGTTCAACTTTGTGATGTAATTTTGCAGAGTGTTTGCTGGAAAAAAAGCGTGAGAACTATTGGAAGGTAAAGTTAGATAAAATTCTTCCATATTATTATTTTTTTTTACACTTCGTGTAAATTAGATACCCAAGAGACAAATGAAGGTGGATAACCTAACCAATGCACAAGATATTCGTAAGAACCATCTCTTTTCTTACGTGTATTCAGTATGCGTTCTACTTTATACAACTTGAAACGTCTCATTATTTTTTCTAATTCTTGCAAATAAAAACTGCCTTTTATCGGATTTTTGTGGTAATCAATAACTGTATATGTAGGAATTTCTTGTCGAGATTTAATCCCACGTACTGTGAATTCTTCTTCCGTCCATTGAGGAGTGAACCCACAGGAATAGATGTCACATCTTTTAACTATTCTCACAGTGTCACCTTTTCATAATCCCTCACCATAAAGATTATGGAAAACAATGTGTTGATTACGTTTTTCAACTTCAATGGGTTTCATTTTAATCGAACGGTGATAGCTATTATGGTTAGCATCTACACGTTTTGGTAATGCTTCTAAATATCTTTGAGTGTTATGTGCATGTAAATAATGATACAATTTCTCTCAAAACGTATGGTTAAAACGTTCTACAACTGACGATTTGATATCCTCATTTTCAATTGAATAATGTTTAATTCCGAATTTATTTAGCACTTTATTCACAGGTTCATTGTAAAATTCTGAACCTTTATCCGTATTAAGAAATTCAAGTTTATAGTTTTTGAATACTTCGCCGAAATCCTTTGCAAGGGTGTTACCATGTTTCTGTTTTAAAGATCGTACAATCGCTTGTTTAGAGAAAATATCAATTACAGTTAACAAATAACGATGACCATCATTAGAAGAAAAGAAATTCGATAAATCAACGAAAATCAGCAGCCCAAATTTTATCTTTTGCATAACTGATTATACGATTACGTAAAAATCTCCTTCTTGCTGGCTTAAAAAGAGTATAATTATCTTCACCACTCAACCACAATTTAACATCATTAATAGTCACCGAAATATTCTTTTGCTTAGCTTCTCTATATAATCGTTGAACACCAACAAAGCTTCCAGCCGAGGCGGCATCGTAATTCAGTTTATGTAACTGTTTCTTAATAGAACTCTTCATCCCATTCGAATTTATCACTCGCTGTTGTTGCCAATGGTGCCGATGATATAGCAGGTGAAGATGATATAACTGTGTCTTTGCGAATTTTTCACTGTGGAGATAACGATAGTTTCAAAACTTTAGGTTTAATAACACCTTTAATTTCTTTCCATCCGGCTTCATTAGAAATCTGTCTAGGAATTGCTTTAGATTCTGTAATAAATCCTTGCAGAAGTCTACCTACGTGCGAACCGATTATCACGCGATCGTAATGAACGAATTGACGCTAATTGTCCCAATCTATTCGACCCGACTCTAAGACTTTTTTTATCGGTCCTCTGTACTTCAGAGGGATGGGATCTAAAATTTGTGAAATAGGTTTTCTTTGTTCTTCAAAAAAAGTTACTATTTCTTCTTCTTCTACTGACAAATTTGGAACAAATGTGCTAGTTTTCTCTTGTCTTTTCACTGACTGTTACAGCGAGGTTTGTTTCGCTGTAACAAAAATAAACCTTCTTAT
>JAHWFO010007252.1:381364-490704 GCA_023313115.1 Rhysida immarginata
CTTACATTAATTATTTTCCACTGCGTGCGTTATTTTGAACGTGACACTGACTGTTCTCAACAGAACGGGTTCTTCTATGTAAAGTTTACTATATTTTAAATACTTTTGTAATAAGTTTAAATACAGTTTTACTTTTGTAGGTTCATCCAAATCCTCGCGCATTAAATTTCATTTATTTCTCTATCGAGTTCTGTCAATGGTCTCTGCAGGGATGACGTTGGAAAATTAAGTGTAGAAGTTAACATCATTTTTTTAAACATTTTGTAGAACAAATTACCTTCCGCTGAATAAACCTCCTAATAATTTGGTGGTATCAATGCTGCAAAAAGTCCTTGACCTGTTTGATTAATTGCTTGTTTTTTTTGAAGAATAGAAAATCTTTTAGTTGCCAATGTTTTTAAAACCTTTTTATATTTTCTTAACTGCGCAATTTCCAAAGGTTTTAAAGGGACATGACCCTTAAGAACATTCAGTGTGCATAAATTAAATATGTTAATTAGTTCCGAATCGTTCAATAAATTGCGTTTGATACGGGAATTTACTTTCTTAGATGCTAACAGTTGTAGAACCGGAATGTTTTGTTGAACTCGACGATACATAATCTTTCATTTCATAGACAATTGAAGGAATTTCAAATATATTGCATGTATTCTGGTGTGTCAGATCGCAAGTCAAACAATAAATGAGCATGTGGTTTTTTCATGATGTCTTTATATACATTTAATAACCACTGACTTCCAACACCTAATTGATTTCCAAAAAATTTAATTTGAGAAACATCCCGATATGAATTGAAGAGCACAAGATACTGTGCATTCAAATGCGCAGTGCGAATCTTTTTTTCACATAAGTTATGACTGATAATTACAATGGAAATGTTCCTATGATGACTCCCTCTCGTAAATAGATAGTTTAAATCTTGTTGAATGATTTCCTATAATAGATCATCAATTATCAATAGCGTTAATGGTGGCAATGAATCAAAAATTTGAAACTGAAATCTGTTATGATAAGTAATATGTATGGGACTCTGTCTACGAAGTCTTTCGTAAATTTCTTGATTTTCAGAAAAACAAACGACCACGTTCTTTGGTGGTGGATCAATTAAATTTTGACTATTTAAAATCAACTTTTCCACAAATGTTTTTTCCCAGAACCTGTTGGACCACTTAAAATATAATTGGAAGGATGTTTCCATTGTGCATCCATAATGACAACTGACAAAACTTACATTTGTTTCAGTATGTATTATTATATTAATAATTAATGAGTACACAGTAATTCATTTTCTTTTTTAAGTAAGAAAGGAAAAAAAAACAGTTATAAGGCATATTTAATTTTATAATAATATATATATTTTTACTGCATAACATATCATACATTAAATAAAAAAATTTATATATATTAACAGTTTAAAAAATCTTACATGTGGAAAATCATATAATATGTTCTACGATTAGAATATCATTTCTGTTCAACTGATCAACAATATAAGGATAAGAAACTGCATGTTTGAGTAAAAAAGAGTCCTTTTTTGATATTTCCAGTCCTATTTTCGAATTTATCCACACAGGGAAATAAATTTGGAATGGAATCGCTTCGTTTTCAGAATCGGGTAAATTGTCCAGTATATTAAGGTCATTTTTTATTAAACGAGCAATCCAATTTTTCCGTTGTATTCTTGATGTCAGTGACTAATTATTAATTTGTTTACATCTGGGGAAGCAGATAAAACCAAAGTACGGCGCTTATCAAGATTGCATACGTTTTTAAATCGAATGAACGTCCAAATTATTTTGTCTTTTTCCGATGCTGCAACACAGTAATATTCGATTTGGTTATCACCTTCAAATAATAAACATGTAGTAGACAATCGCCCTTTGCAATAATTTGGATGTTCTATATTATACACTAACTTAGCAAAACTCATGGGATAGCAAGCACATTGATTGATAGGCATGGCTCACGAATTCATGTTAGGGGTAACGGATTCTGGGAATGGACCATTAGTAGATGTGGGAAGAGCTTGGATAAGTGATTAATCAGAAATGGCACGTCGGCGGGAGTTGACGTCTTTTGAACGGGGTATGATAGTAGGTGCCCGACGCATGGGATGTTCCATTTCGGCAGTGGTGCAGGAATTTGGCTTTCCTTGCTCAACTGTCTCCAGGGTGTACCGGGAATGGCTGGATGAAGGCATCACAGTCCACAACAGGCACCATACCGGGCGTCCAGCTGCCCTGAATGATCGTGACCGGCGACACCTGGGACGAATGATTCAGAGAGACAGGAGCGCATCAGTGCAGCAAATCACAGACCAGTTCAATACTGGCCGCACTAGAAACGTCTCTCGATAACGTCATATGGTCAGATGAGTCACGATATCAACTGTACCACGCTGATGAGAGGCACCGTGTGTGGCGCAGACCTCACGAAACGATGGATCCCGCATGCCAACAGGTGGTGGTGCAGGGTGGTGGGGCGTCAGTGATGGTCTGGGGTGCATTTTCCTGGTTTGGAATGGGCCCTCTGGTTATCCTGGACCAAACGCTGAATGGTCCACGGTATCGTCAACTCATCGGAGACCATCTGCACCCGTTTTTGACATTTCAACACCCTGAAGACGTAGCAGTCTTTCAAGATGACAATGCTCCACCATATCGCTCCAATGTCGCCCGCGAATGGTTCGAGGAGCATGCAGGAGAGGTCCAATGACTGAGCTGGCCAGCCTGGAGCCCTGACATGAATCCCATCGAGCATATCTGGGATGCTGTTGAAGTCAGGCTCCGGGCACTGGATCGTCCGCCCACGAACGGGCAGCAACTATCTTCGGCTCTGCAGACTATCTATCTGGTGTCAACTGCCTCCAGAAGTGTACCAGGGACTTGCAGACTCACTACCACGCCGTATTGCTGCACTCCACAGGGCCAGAGGTGGCCCGACCAGATATTAAGTAACTATCCCATGAGTTTTGCTAACTCAGTGTATTCTACTGCAAAATTAACATATTGTCTTTCTTTTTCACACTCCATTTTAAGTTTTATTAAAGCTTGATGACAAATGACAACGTTTTAACTCTGAGTATATTTTATATTCATTTTTTTAACCAATGAAACTCATGAAATTTCAGAAATGGGTAATACATCCAAAAAATGTAGATGCAATTAGTTTTTTTTAAATCGAAAAGAAATTGAGTTTATTACTCCGATGATTAATAATTAGCAAAAGATATTAAATAAAGTACTATTACATGGTTGTATTGCTATATACTATATAATCTTAAACTAAAAAAATTATAAAGAAAAACGCAAACTGGACTTACTTTTTTGGTTTCTTTCAAAAGTTTCAAAAGTTTGTAGAAGTTTAATGAATCGATAAAATGTAGAAGTTTAATGAATCGATGAAGTATCTTGCAAAAAATAACTTGTTTCTATTTAATATGAAACCAGTATTAAGGATGTTATATCACCAAATAAAAAAACAAAAGTATTGATAAATACTTACTTAGAAATTACTCACTAACACAATACACAATTACAGCAAATCTATGTATTGAGATCTGCTGACTATTTCAACCTTTTTATACAATTTTTTCCCTTTTGTGTCTGAAAAAGTCGTTCACATCATCAATTTTTGTATGTATTTTAAATACGTATATCATTAATTGTCATCCTTGGGTAAAAAAAGGGTTTTCAATAACAAGAAATAAAAAAAAGTTACTGATCAAATAAGGTAAATAACAATGTCACCTTGAACCTACATTCATTTTGAAATGGAGGTATTTGTACTCTCATTTCATTTTTAAAATGATATAACTATTATATTTTCAATACCATTCACTCAGGACTCTGAAGAGGAAAACCAGTTAAGTCAATAATCATTCAAATAAAAAACATTGCGTGACGTTGATTGCAAATAGATTCTTTTCTGCATATAGTTTTTCAATAACAGAAAATAACAGTACATTGACCAAATAAGGAAAATAACCTTGTTACCTTAACCCTATATTAATCTGGATTTCAATGTCATGCATTCAAGGCTCAGAGGAGGAAAAAAAATAAGTCAGTAATCAATCAAATAAATGATATTGCCTGATGAACATTCTCTTTTTTATATAGCATTTTTTAATGATAATAAACGATGAGACATTGTTAAAATAAGGAAAATTACGAAGTATTAAAACTTGCGTTCATCTGGAGTGGAGATATATGCACTCTCATGTTTATTTTAATAACACACATTTTCATTGAAAAGGGGTTAATGGTAATTTAAGTATCTTTAGAATTCTTTAACAGATGTGAGAAAACAAAATAAAAGATTGATAAATTCAATTTATATTTTCTTATTAAAACTGTATATAAACTAGGGAATTATTAACCAGTTTATTATTAAATTGAAAGACTCTCCTATTGCATTCAACCTTTACTTTCCCACTTCAAGAGTGAAGATAATGGCTGAAAAAGTAACTATATTTAAAGCTGTTTCTCAAACAACATTTTTTATCTTACATTCTAGTATATAAAAGTAACATCGAATTTTTAGATATTAGTACTTTTTTTTTCTTTCTAAAAGTCTGCAAATTCAACGTCATATTTAAAAAAAATTGGTGGAAAAGTGTGGTTAACAGTAAACAAGTTCAACAGTAAAATATACATTCATATAAGAAAATATGAAAAAAATACATCTGGAATACATTACCCTACAAAAACGGAAATTACATTTAATCGACAAACTTGGGAAGAATTTTTGAGCGGGGAAGAAGAAATATTAAAAAATATAGAAACATTTGAATATAGTGGATATTCCATTAGCACCATTAATACATTAAATTTTATCAAGACCGAAAATAAAAAACCTTTTTAGAAATAGCGAATTTCAAGGGTAACTATATCAGATTGAAAAAAGAAAGTGTTAAAATACTTTTTAGTTTAAAGAAAGATGTGAAAAATGCGATGATGAAAATAGACTATGCTGACGACTCATCATCCTCAGAATAGCAGTGTATGTGTGCAGTCATTTATTAATAAATACGAATTTAACTTTCCATTTTGTTGTTTTCCACTGCAATTTCTGTCCGGAATTTGAACAATATAGAAAGAAATAGTTTAAAATTATATAATTGTTATTTTAAAATGTGATAAATTTGTATAATACTATAAAAATTTTTTATAAACTATTAATACCTTATAAAATATACAAATTCAATGTCATATATCTTCTGTATATCATGAATGTGGAGGGTGGAATGTTAAAATAAAACGCAAAATTTTATTCATAATATTTATACTTTCTCTTTATTCGAATCCAGTAGGACAGTCTTTCAATCTAACAGTACACTAGTTAATAATCCCTCTTCCCTCCTGTATATACAGTCTTAATAGGGAAAATAAATTGATTGTTTTGACCTTTTTATTTTGTTGTTTTTTTGCCAGTTAATACTATAAACATATGTGAATTCAATTTCATATATTTCCTACCTATCATGAATGTAGGAGTTAAATTGAAACGCAAAATTTTTTCATAATATTTAAATTTTCTCTTTATTCGGATTAGAACCAAACACCACAAAAATTTCAAAGAGACAAAACAAATACAATGGAAAAAATGATATCGGACACATTTTAAAAACAAAGTTCATTATCCTCATCATCCGTTGAGCTTATCACATCATTCTCTTGATGTAATTTAAAAATAACGTTTTCTATTTCATCTAAAATGCACAAAATACGTTTAAAATTTTTCTTTTTCTATATTAATTGTTGTTCACAGTCGAGACGGTTGAACTTTACTTTCCATCTCTCATCGGTATTGTCTTAAAAAATGTCAACCGAATACACACCATTAATCAGCACAGTTTCTGCATTCTCAGATTTTAGAGCAGATATAATGTCTTCTTTGTATTTCACAAGTTCTTTCCACCCAAATTCATTGAATGATAAACCTTCTACTTTTGATGGATAAGTTCTGTTCTGTACTTAATGAATTTCCTCATATGAACATAAACATTCTTATTAAAATAACCGACTGAAACGTGAATGTCCAATCCTATTTCACGATTAAACAGTTCAGAAGTCTGAAAAAAAATAAAATTATAAATTACTTAAATTTATTTATTCCATATAAATTATGTATGAAGCTTGTTTAATTTAAAATTTATAAAATAAAAATAATAAATAAATATAAAATAACTATTACCTGGGAGGTCATCCTTGAATACTTTGATGGGAAAAAAAAACTGTAAGAAGAAAGGTGCATTGAAATGTGTATGGCACGAAGTTGACAGAACAATGTGATGCTGAATAAATTGAACTCTGAAAAAGTAGGTATTTTTTGTGGGAGGAGCTAAAATGCTACGTTACGGCGCATTTTTTTTCACATTAGAGAGTCACGTGTTGGAAACATATCAACACAGGACGTACAGGTCAATATACGTCTTTATAAATAATAGAACATTAATAAATTAATAAGCATTAACAACAGGAAAAATTTAATATCATAATCCACGTGATTTATGATCCTGAAACATCCTCTCCTTTTGAATCATCATAAAAAGAAAAAAACTTATCAAACTCATCCACGTTTTGGAATCAATCTTCATCATGATATGAATGGATTATAGAAGAAATTTCCATACATTCATCGTGGTGAAAATCGTATATGCTCAATTATTGGTACATCGTTCATTTCCCATTTGTGAACGTGTAATCCACAGATAGAGCATGCAACCACAAAAAGAGCATGCAGCGTGTATAGAAAAAACCAGCTCTGGTTAATGTCTGGAAAACTAAGTGGCCAAGTGTCATATGTGACAAGACGATGCATATACTCCCTGATAAACCTAAAATGTGCAGATAACCAAAAAGCTGGATACTGCATGATAAAATAAAATGAAAGAAAAGCACGAATGTGTACACTTCGCACTCAATCCTATGCAGACTAAAAATTAAAACACAACACACCTTGAATATATGCAATTCTCGTGAACTGAAAAAAAAATGTCATTTTAAAAGTCCCGCCAGGAAACGCGATACTGTAATTCTTCATTCAGGATGGCGACGGGAAGTGATGACACAAAATGATGGTCACGTGGTCTGTTCTCACCAATCAGAGAGCTGGAATTGAAAGTGGGGTGAAAGTAGCGGACATATTGGAGCAAAAGTGTTCCATAATAGCACTTTTATTAACTACTCAGTATGCATTATGATATTTTTAGTGTTAGATGCTTCTTATCTCGTTCAGAAATTCTTTAAGAGACTTTCCATTAGTACGTATAAATATTGGGACATATGAGCCTCTACTTATCTTTTGGCTGATATTTTTGGCCAGGTCCTTTTTTTCCATTTCGGATGCGTTTTTCTCTGGCAGTAGTAAAAACTTCTTCATTGATGTTGGCGATCTTTTTCAAGTTATCTAACCATTCTCTTTCCTGGACTACTTATTTTTGACTTCAATACAGGTGTTATCATCAGTAATAACGTCTTCTGTTTTCCTTTTGCGACTAGCGTCGTACTTGTTCCTACATGTGTTAAGGAGTCGTCTATACTCTAATCACCTTCTCCATTTCAGGATTGGGTTCAATATTGGGAGTGGCAGCCTCAGAATTGGTTGCAAAAGCTTTCTTAATTATTAAACCAAATTCTTTAGGTAGAACTAACCTTTGTTCTTGAAATTTTTTATCCATTTGTGTCATCAATTTTTGGCATATATCATTCTTTAGTGCTACCTGGTTTTCAATGATAATAGCATCAAATGCAGCAAAACGCTTGTCCCTGGTGATGTTTCATTGTTTACGAATTCGTGAGAGAACTCCTTTTTATTTGGCAAACCAAAGCCGCTGTTGGCAAGACGATAAGGTGTTTACAAGAATGCTGTGGATACGGTCACGGTGCTGTGGCTTGTCAGCGTTCACGATGGTCTAAAAAGGGAAGTGACGTTGTGAAGGATAGAGCATCTGCTTCGCGCAATGGATGATTTATGATCGGTGAAACAGCACTTTGGCAAGCAAGAATCGTTCAAAGGAGTCATTCGCATTAGGCGCACATAGTGAAATCACATAATTCACGAAATATTCAAGTTCCTAGTGCCCATTCCATAAAGTGTACAATGTCTTTTGGCTGCCCGAGTGCGAAAATTGATACGATGATGGGTGGGAGTCCGCTCCTTGATCGCCGCTGTGCAAGCCTAAACACGGCCGCTGATGCGTGATTCACACATGGCACCCATGCTGGCAGTGGCCCTGGATAAATCTGTGTATAATTTCTCACATTTGTAATTTATTTTAAATAATGAAATTTCACATCTGATTTAGTGTCTGTTCGGTAGACGAGCTCGGCTTATACATTATTTCTGTGCAACGTAGCTCTTCTTTCACAAAACGTGTATTCCCACGCTTTCGAGCACCGTCAATAGTTCTGGAATGGCATGTCCAAAGTTGAATGGAATTGCTTTCTTTATATTCCCACAGAAGTTTTGCTAGTTCGTCAAATGAAAAGAATCTATGTCCATGATTTAAAACAGGCTGCCGTAGACTCATAGCGACAATCAAAAGGTGAGCAGCATAACCACCCCTCCTCATTTCAATTTCGCACAGAGGCGGTAAAAAGACATTGTACAATTCATGGAATGAGTTGCGTATTTCATGAATTGTCTGATTTCACTATCTGCGCATAAATCGTTTGAATATAAGCGAAATCGTTCGCGAACTACTCCTTTGAACAATTCATGCATGCAAAAGTGCCCTTTTGCCATAGAATGAGAATGTTTCTTATTCCTTGGTTTTGCTCATCACTGATCATCTGCTGTGCGAAGTGCATGCTCTGTCCTTGATCATGTCACTTCGTTTTTTCGACCATCGTGAACACTGACAAGTCATGGAACCGTGACCGTATCCACAGTGTTACAAGAAATAGTCATCTCTAAAAGGAAGCAGCTAGATCTTCCAAATATATTCAGTATTTGGAAGAAGACTGATTTAACACCAGGGACCCGTTGATGGAATGAGAAACGTCCTTACTGAGGTTTTCGAGGAAATTAATCCCACAGCCAGGGACCTAGAAAGATGGTGAGTGTTGTTGATGTGCTGGTTTATTATGGGAATAATAATTCAAACTCCAGGTACCAGTTCGTAAGAACTAACAGAGAAGGTGAGTCTTGCCCTGTAAAGGGCGCACCAAGTGATGATGAGATGATATCAGAGCGCTGTAACTGACCGGATGATTTCCAAGGATGATGGGCTGAAAGGACTACTTAAGGACGACTCTGTATGTAGTTAGCATAAGAAATATTAAGACAGTATTGGCTGAAATACTAAATATGAAAATATGGGAGGCCTGGAAATGAATTCAAAGATGTGCTGGGATAGGAATGATAGAGCTCCGGATATAAGAATTCCGCATATAAGAGCTCTGGGTTACGTACCAGATATGCCAGACATAAGTTTGACATCTTTAGCAACGCTGACACCCCTGTTACTAATCACTTTAACTCCCCTGGGCACTATTAACAGGATGCCACCTTTATATTCTTTGCAATAAATTCCATAACAAAAAAGAAAGAAAGCAATTCGAGTCTTTTCTTCTTTTGAAGTTTAAATTTCTAATTCCTAATGGCCTTAACATTAGAAAATTCACCATTCCTTCATTACCCTTCCCATATTTCTCTCCAACGTCAGCTATTCCCTAAATTGTCGCAGGCTTTCTGGTCCCTTTTCTTTCCCTTTCACTTTTATCAGTTATTTCCTCTTCTATGTTCATTTTAAATCCGTCCCTGTACTCTTTGGTTTCAGTCGGATCTGGGTGTGGTAGCTCCTTTGGGCAGTGACCTTCAAACCAGAGCTCTTTTATGCGGTGCTCTTACATCTGAAGCTCTGTCTTTCCTAATATTTTTTATACTTTCTGTGAATTTTTATTCTGTATGCGTTATCCTATTGCATTATTCATCCCGCTCTCTTATCACTTCGTATTTGTCCTTTCTTGTCCTATCCCAGCTCGACTTCGAATTCATTTATGCGTTTCTCATATGTTTTTGTTTGGGAAATTCTATGATTTCATTAATTATTGCAATCCTTTACTCCTTTATTCTTTTTTTTCCATTAATTAGGGATTGCAATAAATTTAGCAGATATAATATTTTTCTTGTAAATAATTATTATCTTGTGTAGTTTCAATATTTACAGACTGTAATTGTTGCATTTATAACTTATTTTGTTATTTTTGTAAACAATGCTATTATTTATCTTTTATGTCACAATTACAGTCAGATACATACTTTCCCTGACAACTAATTTCCTCGATCACAGGTAGTTATGTCGCCTTGTAGTTGGTGATTTTTTTAAATTTTTTCCCTTTTCTTTTCTGCAGACTACTTCTAACTTTTCGCAACTACACATCTATCTCCCCATCCATCCCCTCTGCCTCTTGTGCAGTCATGGCACCCGATTTTTATTTCTTCAATTCGATCGGCCACACAATCTTCTATAATAAACCAATGATGACTATAGAAAGAAAAATAACTCCAAAACCACTATTCCACATAATAAATTTTAATGACTCAGATGTACATTTCGGAAACGAAGTTTCCTTCATCAGTGAGTTTCCTTCATCAGGACACTCACTGATGAAGGAAACTTCGTTTCCGAAATGTACATCTGAGTCATTAAAATTTATTATGTGGAATAGTGGTTTTGGAGTTATTTTTCTTTCTATAGTTGTGTCCACAGTTTTTGGCTTGATTCCATTGTATCAATGATGACTACTTCAGAGCTTATCCATATTAAATGGATATTCATAGAGTTTCAGCCCTGCATAGAATCTCTTTCATTCATTTTTTAAGTAAGTTTCTTTTGACTGATTATGATAGAACGTTTTTTTTACTTGTCAACGCAATTCATTAATTGTTAAACTGGGCCTTTTTTAGGAGGTATTGTTTACATAGTTAATCACACCAATGGATGCCACTTCTGTTCATCAGGTTTTATTTTTTTTTAATCACT
Source organism: Rhysida immarginata (assembly GCA_023313115.1). Taxonomy (NCBI): domain Eukaryota; kingdom Metazoa; phylum Arthropoda; class Chilopoda; order Scolopendromorpha; family Scolopendridae; genus Rhysida; species Rhysida immarginata. The sequence continues at coordinate 392,355 of JAHWFO010007252.1, forward strand.
TCGAATTTTTCAATTTCGGACTTTTGTAACTCTAAAATTGTTTTTTTTTTAAATAATTTTCGTGTGCATTTGTATATATCATATACATTTGCACACATGTAACTTTTGTACCTTAGTGATTGTTTTTCTAATCCATTCTTCTTTGTGCTTTAATATTTATTTTATTATCGCGCATCACAAGCGCTGCTATTCTTACAGTCTTTTGCTGTGGACTATAATAATTGTAATTTCTATAATGAAACTATTTTTTGGCCAAAATGTATAATTAAATTCTTAATACAGCTTATTATTGTATCCAATATATTTTACTTAACCAAATTATTACGAACCACGTTTCTTTCCTTAAATCTGGGCGTTGCACTCCCTCTCCCTCTGAACAGTTTTCTACTAGTATTTCAGCCAGTACCGTCTTACTATTTCCTATGCTAACCATTTATACAGTCGCCCATAAAACATTATTTTGTCATTAGTGAGCCTAATAAACTCTTCAGTGTTGACACTCCAGTTGTCCTGGCTGGTGACCTAAATGCCAAAGTCCCAAGCTGGAACTCCACAATGCAGAACCAAAACGGCATGTTTTTCTGTAAGTATATACAAATTAAAGATTACATCATCGCTGCTGGACCTGTGGAGGATGCCGAATACTGTGACCATTCCCCTAACAGTGATGTTCTTGACATTTCACTAATAAAGGGTTTCTTCAAGCCAAAGGTACAACAACGCTTGATTGCAGAGAGAAACAAGACCTGTGCTATCGTTTACCTTGGCTAAAAACCAAATACAACAGGTTAGTGCGAAGAGTTCAAGAAATAGTGAAAGAGCTTCGCGATGCTGGATGGAATTGTTATGTTTGAGTATTTCTTACATCACATTTTTTGAAATTACCTTAAGCGGCTTTTGCCATAAATTTATTTTTTTTTTTGGTCGACCTTTTTTGTTTTTGACATATCAATATGTCGACCTATAAATTAATCTTTCTTGTTTAGTCCCAATTTTGTCATCTATATATTTAAATTACAAGGCTGATTCTTTAGACAGTTCGTAGATAAAAACTACTGCATCTGTAAAATTCATTTTGGTCTTGGTCTCTAGATTTGTCAAATTTAGTTTTCCTGTCCATTATTACCATAAATAAGCGCTAGTAATAATATAATTATTATTAATATTATTATTATTATTAGTATTAGTATTATACTTTACCTGGGTAATTTATTATCACATTAAGAAAATTTAATCTTCATATCATAATTAAATAATTTCTTAAGTGTTTTTCTTTGGAATAATTCTAATGTAATTTTTGCCCCATTTTTTGTTTTATGGCAGAATGTTGTTTATGTTGGTTGAGTAAGTTTTCTTTACTCTCTATCCTTTTATTTTACATTTTAATAAGGATTGGATTCTTGACTTAATTTGGAATTTTGTGCTTTGGGAAGATTATGGATATTCATGTGTATTTTAGTCTTCCTTGTGTATACACTTCTTTAATTATTTGACTATGTATTTATAGAATGTATGTATGAATTTATGAACATGCAGAGGCAAAGCCTCCTTGTCTTACAAGGGACAGTGGCAGTGCTGCTGGTACTGCAGAAAGACTTCCCACGTTAGGTAAGACTGTCCTCTCCTTCGGAAATGTGATTTCTGCCACAAGACCGTGCACAAAATCAACCAGTGCAGGGAGGGGTCAGATGCTCTATCAGCAGCCCCAATGCCACCACCTCGAGGAATGTCGTCCCAGCAACCAGCTAAGATGACTTCTCCGGCCAAGTCACCAGAACCAAGCAGAGCAACCATGCCCCTTCCTCCACCGAGGAAATCGAAGACAGCCCGACCATCCTCACCTTTTCCTTCACCGAGGAAATTGAAGACGACCCCACCATCATCGCCTCTTCCTACAACTCCTGGAAGGGAAATGCCACCTCCCCTCCTCAGCCTCGTATGGTTCTTGAGACTGTTTCTTCTCATCCTCCTTTACCATGTGTTTCTCCGATATTGGAGGACAGTCCCTCTGCTGAAGTCATCGTAGACGATTCGTTGTGCTCCGGGTCAGTGTTTCCTGTGGAGGAATTTCCATCTCTTCCTCCTCCTGCGCTTTCATCGGCATCGCTTCCATGCGAATCGTCTGTGCGCCTTTGCCTGGTAAAATTTCTTCCTCTGCTGGGACCTCAAAGCCATCAGCGTCTGCTCAGTGGGATGTTCTTACGACGCATAAGAACCCTCGCTGGCCACTGAAGCAGGTGAAAGTCCATGCCATGTTCGTCAAAGCAGTCCAAAACCATTTGAGCACGGTGACAGGGAGCAGTGTCCTGCTTAAACTGTCCGTCACTAGGGTACACTGTCATCATGAATGGCTGTACCTGTTCGGCAACAATGTTCAGATAGTGTGTCAGATTCTGGGATGTGTCTATGTATATCAGAGGATCCAGTGTCTCCTCCACCCGCCTGTACAGTTGTCTGCTTCCAGGATGGGTCCATGGCCTCGTGCTGTCTCTGCCAGATGCGCAGTCTGCCATCTGCATGATGAAGTAGGAACCGCGATTCTTTGCACCATGTAACCCCCTTCCACTCAATCTGTCCAGTGACAAAGCCGGGAATAAATGGCGAAACTAGTTAGAACTCCTGATGTCCATCTGTTATACTGTAAGGCCACCACCTGTTTAGTTTGAGAAATGCTCATCTGCACCCGTCGATCATGCCTCGTTCAAAGTCAGTCAAATTCTTGGATTAACACATATTCAGTCCACTACTGCTGCTGACTGCAGCTTGTGATCTGCTACAGACCTATTTTCTAGCGTAAAAATAAAATTTTTAAATTCATTAATTTTGTTTTGGCTCCTTTTTTTGCGCATAATTGCTTGCCAATTGTTTTATTTTATTTAGTCAGTACCTTCCTTTCTTAAGCCTTTTTTGGTTAGTGTAGCTTTGTAACAATGCTTTTGTTTTCCTTAATTGTTGCTGCGCGTTTCTCTCACGTACGTGTGCTTCTTATTCACTCTTTGAGGGTTTTGTTTTGCGCGTGTTTTTCCTTTTGCTTATGTTTCTTAGGTCTTGGTCCTGGGCAGTTTACAGTCGGCAACTCAACTAGCTACTTGGGCGCAGTGAAATCGCCCATTGGGAGCCGACATATCCTCACCTTCGGATTCAACTTTGAAAGAATATTCGGATTCTTTGTTTTTTGTGAGCTTTGTACTGTATGGTGTCAATAGTTTTTTTTTCGGGCGCCGAGATGACTAGCACCGATCAATGAACTTCGCATTTGTTCATTTTGCCAATAAGTGTTATGGCTTTGCTTCGAGTTTTCGTCATCTTGGGTCTGGACATGCCTAACAGCATCATCATTTCTCCTTCCCCGAATGGATTTGAACCAGATTCTATAATTCTTTGTCCTATGTCCTCTTCGCTCTTCCATGATGTCGTGTGCTGAATTTGATTTGTTTTTTTCTCCCACTCAGGTGTCACCTTTTTCTTCTCCGAGGCATCCTGATGCAGGTTTGGTTTAGGTTTAGCTCACCCTATTATCCTACTAACATCAGTTTAACCCTCTCAGTCTTTTATCTCGTATTTTTAGTATGTAGTTTTCTTTTAGCTTTTCCATTCCCCAGGGTTTGCTTGCCTTCTCTTTGCTGTTGCGGTTTTTTTCCTTTCTTTTTCAGGTGCCTTGGATTCATCTTTTCCCTGTAGCCGTCGTCTAGTCTTCCCGTCGCTTAACGTGTGTACTGTTTTATTATCGTCCAGCCGACCTGTACAATCGTCGTTGCGTCTACATGCCCATAATATCTTCTTAGACTTCAAGTTCTGTTTTGCTGTGGTTTTTTTTCATGTTGTGTCCTGTTATCTCCTCTGGCTTCACTTTTTATTTGTATTTTTTATTACCAAGCAGAATTGCGATTTGTTTGTCATTAATTATGTTTCTCGCTTTGGCTTTTGAATTGTAAGCAGTATGGATTATTGCCACTTTTCATTGTAATAAAGTTTACAATTTTTCTTGGTATCCCTCTGGGTTAAGATTTTTTGTATTTTTCTTACTTTAACTGAAAAAGAAAATTTTTGATTTTACTTAAAATTCTCTTTTTTTTGGTTTATAATGGGAGGGTTTCCCTTTTAACTTTTCCTTTCAAATTTTTACTGAGGCTTGTAATTTTACTTTTTTTTACTTCCTTGGATGGACTTCCACCTTTCTTTATTTACCTTGCCTCTGCTAACTTAAAAATTTCCTTTTGCTGTACCTGCCACCAACTGGTGCGTTACTGTTAGCTTTTTACCAAAAAAAATTGTCTACATTGGGTTTTTTTGTGAATTTTTAAGTTAGTGTTCTTTTGTAGTAATTTTTTTAATCTTTGGTGCGTTTTCCTCTTTTTAGAGCCCCCGTATTAATTTTTGGCCTTGTGATTTTCTGCACGTATATGTTTTTTTTTATTCTCTTTCAGAGCCGGCCGTTTCTTTCTGGGCTTCGAGGTTTGGTACGGTGTGGGGCTGCTGCTTCCTTTGTTCTTGTGAGTTTTTCTTATGTTTTTTCCAGCTGCTTTACGTGCGTCTGCATCTGTATTCTCGTGCAGCCCTTCCCCGGTGGTCAGTTTTTATTTTGTTGAATGGAGTATAAGTAATTTTAAATATTTGGTGTTTATGCCAATTTTACAATGAGGCCAGAGCTTTGTTCTTGTCGTGTCCTCAATATTCTTTATAATGACCTGGCTTTCATTCCAGAACTAGACCATAAGTGATTAAACATTTAGCATTGGGTGTACTGTTTTTCTTTAAGTTTCAGATACACTTAATTTCTTGATTTATTTTGTGGTTTAGCCAACACGGGAGGATGGCGGTCAGAAAAAGGAATACCTCATTAAGCCAATGTGTTGGGCCATTTTAAGACAGCCGAGGGTTTTTCGTAATTAAAATAAAGTATTTACCGCTTCTTTTCCCTAATCTTGCTCACTGTTGTCCGTAGCCTGTTAATTTTCAGCCTAAGGTGCCTTCACTTAATAGTGTTAATTTTATTTAATTTATTATCCTGAGATTTCGACTTTTGATGGAGGGCTTTGGATTACGTAATTTCAGCTAAGTAACGTTTACCTTAGGTTTTTGCGTGTTCTGAAAAAGTTTTTTAGGAGTAGAATAAATATTTTTTCTTCTGTGTGGGGGTATGTTACAAACGCTTTTTCTAGAGGAAAAATAAATTTCTTTAATATATTAGTTTTGTTTTGACTCCTTTTTTTGCGCATAATTGCTTGACAATTGTTATGTTTTATTTATTCATTAACTTATCGGTGGAAGGATGGATCATAATACTGTTCCTATTAACTAAATAGGTGGTGGCCTTACAGTATAACAGAGGGACATCAGGAGTTCCAACTAGTTTCGCCATTTATTCCCGGCTTTGTCAAGGATATACAGCAAGAGGCATGCAAGCCTTTATATATACAGAACAGTGGTACAAGTTAAGCAATGAGCATAAATACATACAAGAACCAATAGGATATAAAGCAAGGAGGCCAATGAGTTCAAAAGGACGTAATGGCCAGTAGAATAAAATAGAATAAATACAAAAAATTTTTTAAGATACACAAAAGAGAAGTTGTACAGAGATGGTGCGTTTAACGCGGACCGAAAAGAGAACATATCCGGTTGTCCGAAGACAAAAGAATTTACATAAAAAAAAATAAATAAATGAATAAAATAAAGGGGTAAGAAATTTACAAAATGCAGAAGAAACATAAAATAAAGAAAACGAGAGAAAATCATAGTAGATCAGATAAAGAACTAAGTATTGCAAACACATTAAAGTCCGTCTGGCAATTGAGAAGCAAGTGTGGGGTGGACCTCTTGGCCTTGAATATTTCGATCACTTCGAAGGTAGCAGTTTTTTCTGGTTTATTACAGATGTGTAAGACAGACATAACCTCTTCTTTTGTCTTCAAAGTGTGTCCGGAATCTGCGAGATGGTTTGCATAGTGGGAGACACGGTCCCGTTTTTTATACGAGTCAAGGTGTTCCTTGAATCGCAATGCAAGATTACGGGTCGATAATCCCACATAGAACATATCGCAAAACGCACAATTCAGGCGGTAAATTCCGGGAAAAAAAATAAAATAAAATTTTTGTATTTATTCTATTTTATTCTACTGGTCATAACGTCCTTTTGAACTCATTGGACCCCTTGCTTTATATCCTATTGGTTCTTGTATGTATTTACGCTCATTGCTTAAGTTGTACCACTGTTCTGTATTTATAAAGGCTTGCATGCCTCTTGCTGTATATCCTTGACAAAGCCGGGAATAAATGGCGAAACTAGTTGGAACTCCTGATGTCCCTCTGTTATACTGTAAGGCCACCACCTGTTTAGTTAATAGGAACAGTATTATGATCCATCCTTCACCGATATGACTCCACTCCTCTCTAAGATGTTCCACATCAAGAGGAAGCTAGCGTCCACCATCCAGAACATCTGGTTCAACCGCATGTGTATCCGAGAGCACCTAGAACCCAAGTATGCCCGCGTCATCGTTCGGAACAGATCTACCGCCGCCCAAGCTGCACGGGCCGCTGCCGTAAGGACTTGGGTAAGCTGTGCCACAACCACCTTAGTTTACAAGTGTCATCGTCTCAACCAAGAGATATTCCGCCTGCAACTCCACATTTCATCCATCATACCGCCTGATGTTCTGATGCCTCGTTTCGAGGATGATGAAGTTAGGCTGCAATCCTTTAAAGAGCATAAGTTCTTAACCCTGTGCAAGAAGCTAGACGACCTCCGACGTCTGCCTCCAACACACCCACATCCTCCTGAAGGTGATTTTATGTTTCACGACAATGTCGCTAACCTAACATCAATCCAGCTGTCTGACAACAAACAGCGACTCCTCGACCAAGGCCTCAAGCACGTTGTCTATAGGAAGCCAACACGATCCGACTTCCACGATGTCATCTCAGATGTCGAGCATGCCGTTAACCTACTAAACCAGACCGACCGTCCTCCAGCATGAGCCATCGCCGGACATCTGATACACAAGTCCTTCAAAAAAGCGTCTGCGTCTAGACCACCCCGGGAACTACTCACTGATGCTGCTGCCTCTACCACCTTGAAGATGAAGTTACAAGATTCCGATGCCCTCGTCGTCAAGGCCGATAAAGGTAACGTGCCGGTTATCATTTACCGTTCTACGTTCATTGATAAAGTTAATGATTTCATCGCCGCTAACAATTTTGTCACCTTTCCATCCGACCCCACTTCTAAATACCACAAATCTATTATTTCTGTCATCTACAAATCCCCACGCTTCAGATACCTCCGATGCCTCATCCCACCTAACCCTCGCCCACCCAACCTTAACGCCCTAGTCAAGATCCAAAAACCTAACATGCCTATGCGCCCCATCGTTAACTATTCCCCAGCTCCTGCCCACCTCGTTGCCAAATCCCTTTCCACCTTCCGCTTTAACCTGAAAATCCTCCCTAATATTTATAATGTACGCAATTCCCTAACCCTTACTGAGCCCCTTTCTTCCATCCACACTAATGAGCACTTTCCCCTTATGTCCCTTGACATCACCAACTTATACACTAACATCCCTGTCACCCCCACCCTTTCTATCCTACAGTGTCTATTACTAGCTGCGTCTTTCCGTGCACCCGATACTATTGACCTACTAGCTATCCTCTCTGTAATTTCTTCGCAGAACTATTTTTCCTTTAACAACTCTTACTATTCCCAACCCACAGGGCTAGGAATGGGGTTCCCACTCAGCAGTTTTCTGTCTGAGGTTCTCCTACAGCACCTGGAATTAACACACGTCACCCCCCTCCTCAATAATTCCTCCGTCATCGCATATTTCCGATATGTCGATGACATCCTCATCCTTTTTGACTCCCGATCCATTACTCCCACTGATATTGTTAACATCTTTAACTCCTTTTCTCCACATATCCAATTCACTTTTGAACTAGAAACTAACCGGTCCATCCCTTTCCTTGATATCCTCATCACCAACAACCCCCACACTAACCGCTTCTCCTTTTCTGTCTTCCGTAAACCGACCACATCCTCCAACTTAATACACCATTCCTCCTCACACCCCGCCACCCACAAACAAGCCTCACTGAGATTCCTAATCGACCATGCCCTGAAGCTCCCCTTCTCCCCCCTATCCAGATCTTCAGAACTGCACATATTCCGACACCTCGCCCACTCCAATGGATATTCGACCTCCACGTTCTCTCGCATTATTCACCGCCGCAGACGGGCCCATCTCTCCCCCCCACCTCCCGTTTCGCCCCAAACTAAAAAGTGGACGTCCTTACTATATCTGGGACCTAATTTCTCCCAGCTTTCCGATTTCTTATCGTCCCTTGGCCTCCAAATATCATTTCATACTCCAACCCCAGCTGCTCGCACCCTGAACCCGCCCACCTCCGTCACCTCTGACAAATATTCCCAATCCGGAGTTTACTGCCTGAATTGTGCGTTTTGCGAAATGTTCTATGTGGGATTATCGACCCGCAATCTTGTATTGCGATTCAAGGAACACCTTGACTCGTATAAAAAACGGGACCGTGTCTCCCACTATGCAAACCATCTCGCAGATTCCGGACACACTTTGAAGACAAAAGAAGAGGTTATGTCTGTCTTGTACATCTGTAATAAACCAGAAAAAACTGCTACCCTCGAAGTGATCGAAATATTCAAGGCCAAGAGGTCCACCCCACACTAGCTTCTCAATTGCCAGACAGACTTTAATGTGTTTGCAATACTTAGTTCTTTATCTGATCTACTATGATTTTCTCTCGTTTTCTTTATTTTATGTTTCTTCTTCATTTTGTAAATTTCTTACCCCTTTATTTTATTCATTTATTTATTTTTTTTTATGTAAATTCTTTTGTCTTCGGACAACCGGATATGTTCTCTTTTCGGTCCGCGTTAAACGCACCATCTCTGTACAACTTCTCTTTTGTGTATCTTAAAAAATTTTTTGTATTTATTCTATTTTATTCTACTGGCCATTACGTCCTTTTGAACTCATTGGCCCCCTTACTTTATATCCTATTGGTTCTTGTATGTATTTACGCTCATTGCTTAACTTGTACCACTGTTCTGCATATATAAAGGCTTGCATGCCTCTTGCTGTATATCTTTGACAAAGCTGGGAATAAATGGCGAAACTAGTTGGAACTCCTGATGTCCCTCTGTTATACTGTAAGGCCACCACCTGTTTTGTTTAATTCATTAACTTATTTTCTTAAGCCTTTTTTGGTTAGTGTAGATTTGTAACAATGCTTTTGTTTTCCTTGATTGTTGCTGCTTGTTTCTCTCGCGTGCGTGCGCTCGTTCCGCGCTCTTTGAGGGTTTTGTTTTGTGGTTGTTATTCCTTTTGCTTATGTTTTTTAGGTCTTGGTCCTGGGTAGTTTATGGTCGGTGGCTCAACTAGCTACTTGGGCGCAGTGAAATCGCCCGTTGGGAGCCGGCGTATCCCTGCCTTCGGATTCATCTTTGAAAATGAAAATTGTAATATTGTTCTTTGTTTTTTGCGAGCATCGTACTGTCTGGTGCCGACAGTTTTTTTTTCGGGTGCCGAGATGACTAGCCCCGATCATTGAACTTTACATTTTTTCATTTTGCTTATCAGTGTTATGGCTTTGTTTCGATTTCTCTAGCTTCCCGAGCATGAGTGTGCCGTAAGCGCCCATCGTCATCTTGGGTCCAGCCGTGCCTACAAGCTTCATCATTACTCCATCCCCGAATGGATTTGAACCAGATTCTTTAATTCTTCATCCTATGTCCTCTTCACTCTGCCATGATGTCGTGTACTGAATTTGATTCGTTTTTTTTCCTCCCACACAGGTGTCACCTTTTTCTTCTCTGAGGCATCCTGACGCAGGTTTGGTTTAGGTTTAGCTCACCCTAATATCCTACTAACATCAGTTTAACCCTGTCCGTCTTTTATCTCGTATTATTAATATGTAGTTTCCATTCCCCAGGGTTTGCTTGCCTTCTCTTTGCTCTTGCGGTTATTTTGTCTTTCTTTTTCAGTTGCCTCAGAGTCATCTTTTCCCTGTGGCTGTTGTCAAGTCTTCCCGTTGCTTACCGTGTGTACTATTTTTTTATCGTCCCGCCGACCTCTTCAATCATCATTGCCGTCTACGTGCCCATAATTTCTTCTTAGACTTCGGGTTCTGTTTTGCTGGGTTTTTTTTGTCATTTCGTGTCCTCTTTTTTCCTCTGGCTTCACTCTTTATTTGTATTTTTTTTAATTACCAAGCAGCATTGCAATTTGTTTGTCATTAATTATGTTTCTCGCTTTGGCTTTTGAATTGTAAGCAGTATGGATTCTAGCCAGTTTACATTGTTATAAAGTTTATAATTTTTCTTGGTATCCCTTTGGATTAAGCTTTTTTCTATTTTTCTTACTTTTACTGATGCGTATTCTATGAGTTGCCTGTTTAAATGGGACACCCTGTATTTTAGTGAGCAATAATTTTTGGTTATATCAATGTGTTTATATGGCCTTTTCTTATTTCTTATTTTTTTTTACTGACAAAGAAAATGATTGATTTTACTTAAAATTCTTTTTTTTTGGTTTATAATGGGAGTTTTTCCCTTTTAACTTTTTCCTTTTAGATTTTTGCCCAGGCCCATAGTTTTACTCTTTTTATTACATTTCCTCTGGGGTCCTTGTAGTATCGCACTTCCCCCTTTATTCGCCTTTTTTTATTTACCTTGCCTCCGCTAACTTAAAAAATTTTTTTGCTGTACGTGCCACCAACTGGTGCATTACAGATCTAATGCATCTTTTTAATACACCGCTTCAGTCTGTTCCATTTTTTAGGTGTCATTGGGAGGCCGGTTCATTTTCCGTAAGAGTTGTCTCTAATAAATTGGTCGTTCAGTGTGTGTATATACAGAAAGGATAGGACTTAATCAAATACAAGAAAATTAAAGCTTATCATTATTGGTACCTAATTCTAATTTTAAATTTAATGAAAACAGAAATTTGTATCAATTGAAAATTATTCTCTCCTTAGATAAAGTTTTTCCTTCTAAGAAAGAGATTCTGAATTCTTCCACCACGTTAGCTATATTAAAATATACTACTGCACCACACACAGGGCGCCATTATAACTTCTAATATTCTTTAATGCCACATACTACTTATTTTTCTCAATATGTGTCGATTCCGTTTTCACTAATATTTTAATATATTACATAACAAGTTTACTTACACTTTGTTGCTGCAAATTGTTAATTCCAATCTTTAGCACTATTTCTATTTTGTAGCACAAACACACTAAAATAGGCCTTAAACCATAATTTTTCTTATAACACTGTGACGAATCACCAGCACGCACATCTGGGGTTCAATGTCGTATTCTGGGAGAACGTTGATCAACTGACGAATGAGTCTATTAGCCTGCTCAAATTTTCCTCACCAAGTTCGACAGATTGCTCACCGTTCGCACTGCTTACTAATATGTAGAATCTCTGCATAATGTATGGCAGGGCTTAATTGCTCACTGTATTCATTATTCACTGCTATTTTCAATACACAAATTGGGGATATCGCAACAATATAAATGACTGATTTCTAATATATCTCCGTGTTTCTCAAAACAATTATTTTTAATTATGTCTATTATAAATAATCTATTATTTCACTAACCAAAAAAATTTTTTATTATTCTATTAATCCTATTTATGCCATTACTTACTTACTTCTTTCTTATTGCGAAATAAAACAATTCATCTAAATAAACAGCTAGGCTCTCTGAATAAATTTTTCGATCACAATCAACTATACAGGGTGTTTCAAAATTATGTACAATAAATTTAGTGACATATTCTTCAAGTCAAAAGAAGACGATAATGTTCTATAGCACTTTGTCTGGAAACGATTTGTTTGCGAGTAATCCAATATCATACAGTAGGTAAGCACGGTAGTTAGCTGACGATATTTTAGCAGTTCCAGCGTTTCGACCCAACACTAGGTTCAGTGGGTTGTTCCATTTAAACCTACTTTAAGGTTGTTCCATTAGTTCTATACGGTTGTTTCCATTACTGTAGTTTCACTACTGTATATCCACTAGGAATATCAATTACAGAACGTTTGCGTGCTTTGACATACGCATTACGATTTACGTAGGAAAAAAGTCATGTACATGTATTCCAGAACAGAATACACTGACATGCACATACTGTATGGTCTTGCAAACGGAAATGCTGTGGAAGCAAGAAGACTCTACCAAGAATGCTTTCCGAATACACGTTTGCCAAATAACCGAACATTTGTATCTCTTGACAGACATTTGAGAGAGCGTGGTTCCTTTGGCCGTCAAACAGGACAAGGGCACCCTGTAGCACATTCTCTGGATATGGAGGATGTGATAATTGACATCATACATGATGAACCACAGACAAGCACCCGTCGTATTTCTTCCATGGTACACATTTCGCACTGATCTGTTTGGAGCATTCTTCACCGTCAGGTTTTGCATCCATACCACCTGCAACTGGTTCAGGCACTGAACCCAACGGATTATCCACACCGACAACGATTTTGCCAATGGATACAACATCCTCATGCTGCAGACCCTAGTTGTCTCAGCCAGATACTTTTCACGGACGAAGCAACCTTCACCCGGACAGGAATCGTAAATTCTCACAACCAGCACCATTGGGCAGAAGCTAACCCGCATGTTACCAGAGCTCGAGCGCATCAAGAGCGTTTTTCCGTGAACATATGGTGTAGAATTGTCGGAAATAACTTAATTGGCCCTTAAGTGTTGCCGCTACGATTAACTGGGCGAACGTATCTTTTGTTTCTGCAGAATGCATTGCCAGAATTACTGGAAGATGTTCCTCTTTTGATAAGATCTAACATGTGGTTCATGCATGATGGTGCTCCAGCACATTTTAGCCATGTTGTGCAAGCACACCTTAATGCTGCATACACGAATTGGTGGATAGGTCGAGGTGGACTAGTAGCCTGGCCTGCAAGATCACCCGACCTTAATCCCTGGGACTTTTTTCTGTGGGGTCATGTGAAAACGATCGTCTACAGCACAGAAGTTCCTAACATTATGGATCTGCCAAAACGAATTGAAAATGCATTCCAAACCGTTCGTAATGCTGGCGACGAACTCTTCCATGACATCAGACGGTCGCTCATGCAAAGAGCCGAAGCGTGCGTGCGAGCTGGTGGCGGGTACTTTGTACAATTCCTATAATTTGGAGCCACGGGTTTAGTTTGCTGTATCGCGTAAATAAATGGTTTCCAGACAAAGTGCTATAGAGCATTTTCGTCTTCTTTTGATCTGAAGAATATGTCACTAAATTTATTGTACATAATTTTGAAACACCCTGTATTTCTTATATAAGCTATTTCCTCAAAAGTTCTCCAAGCTGCTTTGGTAAAAAAAAAAGTACCTCTCCTATTTACTCACTATTTTTCACCCCAGACCTTTTCTTTTTGATTTTATCACAACTTGGCGTAGTTTGTCAACAATGGCTTTTTCTATACCTTTCGACACATAACCATAGATAACGTAACGAAGGTATATTCATTTTGTTTGAAGACTTCATCATGTAAGCACGGGTTGATTTCTGTTTGGGTTTCTCACACCCCACCGCACTAGTGGCTTCTTTGCATTACTTCTGTCAATAATATGACATTTTTATCTGTTTTCTTGTTTATGTGATATTAATGAATGTTTTTTGGAAGATCCTCGTTATTTCTGAGTTATGAAGACAGAAAAACTAAATATTCGTGCCAAAGGTGTAAGCAATTCTTGTGTTTGGAACATGTAATATGATATTGTGAAAAATATTTTTGTAGGATGCAGAACATAACAAAGTGCAGTCATAATTTAGGTTACATACAATTTCATGCTTTTATATTAACTCCAATATTAAATTTGCTTTTGAAATAGTTAAATTTTTTCTAATAGAAATAAAATTCTTTCATCTATTTATATTTTTTAAATGAAGGAAAAAAATCATACTTTCTCTTTATTTTGCTTTTTATTGTTAAACTAAAATTCTTTTTAGTGAAATTGATTCATCATAGCAATTTATAAGCTTAATCAAAAATTATAAAATAACAAATCTTTAAAACAAACTGGAAAATTTCAAGAAATACGTTGGGGTATGTGACACCCCACCCCACCTCTTGTGTGATTTTTTGTCACTGCACTAACGACGAGTTAATTATTAACTATTCAGTTATTTATTATAACTCCTCATTATTCACTTATCAATTTTTAAAGATCACTCTAAACTCTTAACATCAAGTGTTTATTCGTTACTTCTCTAAATCTAATTTCTCCTTTTCCAAGGATTTCAATATTAACATTATTCACTATTATGCCATTTAAAATTGCTACTCCTTCCATGTTTCTTTTAAAATCTCTAAATTTTATTCTCAGTTGGTTCAGAACAATATATTAAGGATACACACTCACACAAAAATATGTCTTTATCTTCACACCTTCCCTCAATGGTCACTTACTATTTATAAACCAAAAAACACTGGCTTATTAGCCATTATGAGTTCTGACCTCTTGATTGCGACGCCCTCTTTCCTTTTCTTTAAAACATTATAAAAATGAACCTAAAATGACCTGATTACAACTATCTTCTTTAAATTTTTCTTACTTTTCAATCAAAGGCAGAAAGTTAGATTCTTGAAAAAAAATGTCAGCAAGTGTCTTTTTTAAATAAATAAGATAAGCAAACTTTAAGAATCGAAACAATTAAGGCGCTTTACTCAATTTTAAAATTAAACCAATGATGTAAAAACAAAATAAAAACTTACTCTATATGAAAAGAAAGAATAGGGCTTAATCAAATACAACAAAGTTAAAGCTATATAATAATTGGTTCCTAATTCTAATTCAAAATTTTATTAAAAATAAGATGGGATAGAAATATATTTACTCTTTAGATAAAGTTTTTCCTTCAAAGAAAGAGATTCTGAATTCTTCCACCACAGTCAGCTATATTGAAATATACTATTGCACCACATGCAGGGCGCCATTATAACTTCTAATATTCTTTAATAACAGATTACTTCTCTATCTCAATATGTGTCGATTCCATTTTTACTAATATTTTAAAATGTTACATAACAAGTTTACTTACACTTCGTTACTGCAATTTGTTAATTCCAGTCTTTAGCACTATTACTATATTGTAGCACAAACACACTAAAACGGACCATACACCATACCTTATCTTGTAACACTGTGAAGAATTACTAACACACACATCTGGAGATCAACGTCTTATTCTGGGAGAATCTGGATCAAATGAGTCTATTACCTTGGTCAAATTCTGCACATCAAGTTCGATTACTGACCGTTCTCAGCTTTCTTCACTGCTGATTATTATGGAGAATCTCAGCATAATTTATGTAGGGGCTTAGATACTCACCACCTTCATAATTCACTGCAATTACCAATACAAAAATTGAGGATACCTTAATAATAATAACGACTTAAATTTTGCATCTCGCTTTTAATCTCTGTATTCTTCGAAGGTTTTGAATCTCTCTCCTCCAACCAGCTCTTCCACTGCCACATAGTGATTTGTGTATGAAGTTTTTTTTAAGATGACGTTATTTGTGGAACGTCCCTATTTCAAGAAGAAAATGTAAAAAAATCATGAGGTTGGAAGAACGCAACAATGATGCAGAGCAATAATGAAAATGAGCAACAAATACTCGCGATAGGAAGGTTTTGCCTAATAACAGGATTATAAGTGATAGAACAGATACATTTAAAAATGCCCCCATAACCCAGATATGGGTTTTAGCAACTGGTCGAAGAAGAAGCGAAGAGGCCCGTATGACTATTTATAATGTCCAAGTATAAGAAAGACTTTCTGTTATGGAAGAATGTAGTGTGAGTAAGAAATTATCTCATAATGAGTTAAAAATGCTATTTAAAGCGGATTAATGGCATCAAAATTCAAGAAAACTTCAAACTTCAAGTTATATATCCCGAAGTATAGGAAATCATAAAGAAACATACGGCACGGACTCGATTGAAGAGATCGTATGAAGAAAAACAAAAGAATATGGAAACAGTAGTATTTGGTATTGAGCGCTGTATTTGGGCCTATTGATAAACTTTTATTTGCCTCTTTTCTAGAGTTATCAGATGGAAAATGCTGACTTAAATTCTGCATATTATGTGCACTGAGAAATCGCCGGCTGCATTCACTAGATATGGAATTTGTAAGACGTACAATGGAATGAACGCAGCATGAGAAGTTGGACACCGTAAAATGTCTTACAAGCTATTTCGAATGGTTTTGGTGAAATAAGTTCTCCCTACAAATTCCCCCAAAAGATCGTTACGCTTTTATGATTAAATTTTGGGGTTCATTCCTTTTATTTCCCTGTTATTATTAGCTTAGTTTTAGTTTAACCCCCCCTTTCCTTGACTTACTTGTGTAAACTCTTGTTGTAAAAATAAGTAAAAAGATTTCCCTATATTGACAGGCCGCTGGTTCCGATACTTAATACAGTGAAAATGTGTCGTACCTATAGAAAAAAGAGAGAGAAACAATTGTTAATAGATGCTCTCTAAATTAAAATGAATACTGGTAAGCTTGTCGATTTAAAAGACGTTGAATAAGTGGCAGAGCGAAGAAACTATCTCATGTTTTGCTTTAAGAGTTTATGTTAAGAAAGAATTAATATAGCTATATTGCTGATGACTTTCCTGAGGTTGGCTCCTTAATAAAAAAACGGTGAGAAGTCTCACGAAGAAGTTACGTTCGGCAAAAGACGGACCCCTGTGAATAATAAAGGTAAGTTAATAAACAGTGAACTAGAACTTATATTAACAGAATACAGGAAGCAGATCAAACAATACGTACTAAACTCTTGGAATTCTACCTCTTTATATTAACTTTATTATTTTAAAGATAAAAGAACTCAATAGTTATGATGTAATGTTTTGTGTTATGAAATTATTGCAATAATCAGGGTTTAATTAATTATTTAAAATAATATTTTTTCTACTTTTCTGAACACCCAAAGGCGATAAAAAATGTTATGACAGAAGATCAAAGAAACATGAACTTTATCCGATATTTACATAATAGAGATCTCTTTCAAAGAAAATAAAGCCTCAGTTATTTTGTGTTAGATTTACTGTAGTTTGTCTGGCTTTTATTCAGGTGCATACTCTTTATATTTTTTTACTGGTCTGAATGACAACTCGGAGTGGAGAACCTTGAACATGGAAGGAGGACTCAGACGAATTCTTCAATACAAGATAAGCTAACATCAACAAACAATTACGTAATATTACCATGCCTTTCTCTTGCTAATGTTTTCTTTTATTGTTTTTTTAAATAGTCACTATCACTCTGAGAAAATAATCACTGTTCCACCAAGACGCAGAAGGTATGGAGCACCCAGATCTTCTTTCTTTTTTTATAATCGTTGCAATACTGTTTTTTCACATTGTCTTTTAATGTTTAAAAAAATTGTAATGTTTGATAATTTGTTTTACTGTCTTTACCCAAGATAGCTCCAGGGGTTATTAAGCGATAATTTACATATCAATCTTGAACCGGGATTTTTTTTTATACGACAGGGATCGAACTCTATTCCCTCTAGCTCCCACACAGCCTGGATAAATGCCTCCTGCTCACTCTCGATCCGTGCATAAGCAGGCCATCCTGAGGACTGGACTTACCCCCGATGAAGGTGTTCATGTATTTTGAAAAAAAATGTGTTTCCCCAGTTTTGCAATCATACATGAATCTTGGTAGTGCCATGGTAGTGCAATGGTAGTGCCTGACCTCGTTTACCTCTTTGATTGGGTACCACTCTTCATCAGTTATGTAAAATTCTGGCATGCACCAAACAGCCGTCAATGAGTGCTCCTCATCGGTATGAGGGCAAATAGCACTCGACTGTTTGTTGGTGCACGTCTGACAAATCGGGAAAAACAAACGGCCGTCGCAGCAATATGGGAGCTCTGGTATGAAGAGATCTTTAGGCGGTACTATTGTTTGCCTAATCAGCCCAAACTACGCACCCAGAGAGAGGTCGAAATCACTGGTGATGATTTCGGGGTGATGCTGCGGATACTGAGCGTATTTATTTACGCAAGGATAAAGAGAGGTGAAATTCAAGTAGGACAAACTCTCTGTATTTGTTGTATCAAAGAGCTCCTCCGAGAATTTCTTCGTAAAATGCGTCACTTGGCGCGATGTGGGGTTTTGTTCGATCTGTATATCTTTATAGAATTGAGCTAAAACTTCATTGCGTTTCAGGCTGGTGTCGAAATCACATTCTTAGATAATGTTGAGGGAATGGTCTGGCAGCTAATGCTTCAAATAATCCAGACTGTTTAAAGTGCACTGATAATTTTCAGTGTTTGTTAAACGATTGTCTATGCACAATGCGTTTGTATGAGGTCATTTCGGGCAACAGTGGTAGTAACACCCGAGAAATTCATACACGATTTTTCGATCGGGTGCTCAACCGTCTACGAAATATGGTCCGAATTGTTTTTCCACAACATTTCAGAACCCAGTAAAATTGTTTTTCCACTACCAGGCGAGCCATTGCAGTGCTTTGTGACTCTGTTGGTTGCGGTTTACATTTCCCCCAGGTAGAATGATGCCCATAGTGTACAGTTCGAGGTATTTTTCTCAAAGCACTTCGTTCGAGAAAACAGCGACGGTAATGCTGGATTGAAATGGGTCGCACACATAACTTTTGGCCACCGCATAGATTTTTTGATATTTTACATACCTATGGGTGGAATTGCAGGTTGACGCAATGACTCGAATAGAGGTGAGTAACGTAGCAAGATACACCTTTGAACAATCGGTTGCATTTCTTACAACGTATGTAGGAAAATTTTGTCTTACATGTGTGTTGACTCACACACAAGGAGCTTATTTCACCACATGATGAGTTTTCTTTTGTGAGTTGCAGTGGAACACAGCACCACAGCAGTCACAGAAACAACTTTTTTTGTAAAAACCTTTGAGGTTTGTAATCACATCATAGAGATTATTGGTGAAGAGCAGATGCACGAGAGGGTTTTGAGTCAAGAAACTGTGGTGGAAAATAAGTCATGCACAGATACACAGGTGTGCATGACAATTTCGTGGTTTTTAGCAAGATGAGTTTGAAACTTTTCTAATTCTCATATAACCTGGCATTAACTCGATCGACACCTGCCTCAGCACACAAACTCAAGGCCTCCTGACCTTGTCGAGTTGTATGAGTATCTTTTAAGGCTTAGTGTTTCGCTGTGTTATTATTAATCAGTGAATCATTATCCTCGGTCTTGGCTGCAAACATATCGGCATGAGTCATGGCCACGACGAATGCTCTTGGCAGCCACAGGACATCAGACTTCTTGATTTGCACCGTTGCCCATTTCATCGCAATGTGCTCTTCAGCAAGAATGGTTTTTAGGTGAAAGTGACTACCTTGTGCTGGGACGGGTTTTTGGAGGAGCACCATGCTGATCTCCAATTCCTCATCCACCATCACCCCGATGTGTGACTCCTCTAAGGCAGTTAGTGCAACCATCACCATCTTAACACTAAATTTGCTAATTTTGCCAAAGAGTAAATTAGCAGGATTTAGCAAAGTTGGAACTCTGATGCATAAACATGCATGATCGTAATAGTCTTAAAATAACATCAAACCCTCAATCGAAAATCGATTCGAGCCTTTGCATCACAGCAGGCAATGGAACCGGTACAAATTCCAGAATGCCAAATCGTATGTCGTCGTTTGGACCTTATATTTCCGAGATTGGCGATTGCCCCATGCACGTAGTACATACAACGAGTTTAGGTCCAATGGCGGATGATTTGAAGTAGAGCTGGAGTTGGAAGGGTCAGTGACTGGGGAGAGGGTATCAGGGGTGGGTGAGCATGGTGCTTGGGTGGAGGTTTAAGGTAAGGAGGAGTCGATGGGGAATGGAAATGAGGGCCCAGGTAATGGTGACGTAGGGTGAGGAGTAAAGAGTGAGCCAGACGGGTTGAGGGATGGGGTAGGTGTGGTGGTGGAAGTGGAAGGGATTGGTGAAGGTGGCAGTGGAAGAAAGGGCACCCTGCATGCCCCATCCAC
Organism: Rhysida immarginata; assembly: GCA_023313115.1. Taxonomy (NCBI): domain Eukaryota; kingdom Metazoa; phylum Arthropoda; class Chilopoda; order Scolopendromorpha; family Scolopendridae; genus Rhysida; species Rhysida immarginata. The sequence continues at coordinate 412,454 of JAHWFO010007252.1, forward strand.
CCTGTCGCTTCAGCAAAAGCGTGATTGGTTAACTCAATAGGTGGCTGGCCTTTTTCGGGAGGATTGAGGTGAGGAAATCCGGTTAGGGGCTGGCCTTTTCTCGGGACAGTTAATGGGTGGGGTTGCCTGGTGGTCTGTAACACCTGTGTCTCCATCATTTACCCTGGCCTGCCAAGGACACTGGTTGTTTGAACGGTTTGGAACTGTGGATAATTGTGGTTGCAGCTGATGGTGTTGTGGCTGTGCTGGCTGGGCGAGCGGTGGTAGTACGGGTAAATCCCACAAACAAAGATTAATTGGGGGGTTTTGGGATGGAATTGCCATGCAGAAGTCAATGGGCTGACATTGTGTTAGGTGTGCTACACTCCAACACACACATATATCCAGTGGCTGTGACTGAGTCAGCACGGGGTGTACAAACTCATCAGAGATGTCTCATACCTCTTGGGTTTGTAAATTAGACATGAAGTTATCCATCCTTAAATACGAGAGAGTGAAAATGCAAAATACTGCGACAGAAATTTTTAAAAAAAAATCGTAGTTTTAATGCCTAGGAATGTTTACCAATTTTCAGTTAAGCTTATTGATAAGTAATTTATATAAATAAAAAAATCAGATTGAATAAACAAACTTTTATAAGTAAAAAAGTAGTATTAGGAAAAAAAATTAACCAAAGGAGTAAAAAATACATTTATTAACCCAAAACCTTAAATTGTGAAAAAATTATCAAGCCACACGAATATTTTTTTAAAGTTAATATTTAAAAATCACCCCACACAATTTTTTAAAACCTGTAATATATTTCTTTAAACCCAGTCAAACAAATTACAAAAATTGGTAAAAAATTCAGTAAAAATTATTTGGCAAAGTTAAATTAAAAAAACAAATGAATTATTTTTTTTTAAATAATTCACCCAACCCAAATGTTAAGCAAACAGCCCAAAAAAGTGAAATAAAAAAACCAAAAAAATTAAAATGTACAAATTAAAATTCAAATTCAAATTAATAATTTATCCAAAAAAAAAATTTTGATTTAGTAACAAAAAAAGCGTAGATTTTTTATACAAAAATTTATAATAAATTCTTTACTTTAAGCCGTTAATTTACGGCTTTAAAATATTGGCACTATGACATAAAATCAATTTTACTGCCCCTGTGATCACCTGAACTTTAGGTAGAGTGTGCAAAAGTTAGCATTCAAAACGGCTCCCTCTGTTTTTATAAAAGAATACTTTGATGGCCCACTTATGTAAAAATACAATTTAGAGTGAATTTCGTAAAAAGTGTCATGGTAAATTCTTTGACTCGTATTGTATAAATATCGGTTTTTAACCCATTCATCGTCTCCACCTCGCAAATATGGAGGATTCTAAGAAAAAAGTTCAAGATAGGGTGGTAATTATTGTATGTTAGACAAATTGTGTGATCTTTTTTCTTTTAGCAAGATATTGAAAGGTAACTGAGTTTTTCTGTTTGATGCTGGAGCACTGAAATACTCAGTTTGGTAAACGTCTGATGCGATGTGATTTCAACAAACTAAAATTGAAAAGAAGAAGGAGTATAAAAGAAATAAAAATAAGCAGAAGAGGTACAAGGAGAGCTTACACTTAAAATATTGGGTTTGAGTGGTTGAAACAGTAATTTTTTTATTTTTACCTGATACAATTGGTGCATTGCCTATTTTCAATTAATTTTAAACTGGCGAAAGTAAGCCTCTATTACATTTAAGAAAAAGTGAGGAAAACCAATCTCATAAGAGATGCGAATGTATAACCAGAATCGTCTTCAGGATCACATACACGTTGTGTTTTTACACGAAAATCACGAGGAAAGACAGTGAGTGATCCATGAATCACACAAACGTTCTGCAGAGGTTTGGTGAGATGATATGCTTTCACAAAGATGGTGGCCGAATCAGGTACATCACCTGTTTTCAAGACTTTTTTAACCTTCTTCCCCATGGGTGAGAAATTTTAAGTAAATCAATGACGAGGTACCCGGGTACCCAGATCCCTCAACACTGATTTACATGGGAATTATGAACATACATTATTTTTTTTAAATTATCTACACGTATTGTTATTGATGTCAATATGAAATCAATAGCAAAAATCATAATTTTTTTTTTATTTTAGTAAAAACTTTCAGTTCTGTTTTATTGAAAACTTTCAGTTTTATTTTTTCTGAAAATGTTCAGTTTTGTTTTTTCTGCAAACTTTCATTTTTAATTTTCGTGTTAGTTTTTATTTTCTGTTATATACTGAAGCTTTCTATACTTGAACTTGCTAGTTTTATACTAGCACAAGACCAACATAAAAATGGCAAAACGCGATCAAGCATTCTAATTGGAAAAATTCAGTCGGTAAGATGATGCACTTACTAATATGCCTACACTTTTGAATTCAATGAATTTTGAGTAATATGCACTTACTATAATGCCTAATTCATCTTTTTGTAGAATAAGTTTTGAGCAAAAACAATTATATCTGGATAATTTCATTAATGATTCAGAAAGTGATAATGAGTTGTATTGCTCCAAAATTCCTGATGATCTCAGCGTTCCACCAAAAAACAATCAAGCTCTTCATTACGAAGAATCTGATATAGAAGACATCAAAACTGATCATAATGCCCAAATAGAAATAGATGACTGCTCTGAAAGTTCCAGTGAAGTCGAAAATGAAGAAAGTGTTCCCGATCAGCAGATGCTGTATGGCAAGGATGGAAGATGACAAGTCCTGACAGTACTCAAACACCACAGCAAAACATGTACGCCAAAAATCAGGACCTGTAAAAAAAAAAACTGAACCCCTTTCAGTTCTTGAAACCTTCAACTGCATTTTTGATAACATTATGTGCAATATCATAATCAGGGAAACAAACAGGAAAGCCAAAACTGTGTTCTCAGGGGAATGCAGAAAATCCAAACGGCCCTCCCAAAGTTTGGAAGGAGTTGAAAGACGAAGAATTCGATAGTTATCTTGGGATTCTCATTACAGCAGGGGTTCACCATTCTTGCTCAGAAGTCTGTGGAAGAGTGATGATAATCCATTATATCGTGCATCCATGTCAGTGAATAGATTTTGGGAAATAACTAGGTTTCTACGTTTTGATAATGTTACAACAAGGCAAGAAAGGTTGAAAAATGACAAAGCAGCAGCAATTTCAGAGATATGGCTCTTGATGAATATGAATCTCACAGCTCATTCTGTGTCTTCCGAATGCCTTACTGTCGATGAACAGCTATTTCCATTTAGGAGTAGAACAAGATTTACCCAGTACATGCAGTCAAAACCAAAAAAATATGGTATCAAAATCTGGTGGGTGTGTGATGCTGCAAATTCTTATTCACTCACTGGGCAAATATACACCAGGAAATCAGCGGAAGGTCGTGAAAAAAATCATGGCGAAAGAGTAGTAAAAGACCTATGCTGCCAATTCAAGAAAAGTGGTTGGAATGTTGTGATGGATAATTTTTTACAATGCTTCCTCTGGCACGATTCCTACTTTCATGGGGTTTGTCAATGGTTGGGACATTGAAAAAAAATAAGCCTTACATACCACCACAAATGCTCGCCAACAAATCGAGAGAACCGCTGTCTTCTCTTTTTGGATTAAGCAATGACAAAGTTACAATGGTGTCGTATGTGCCAAAAGCTAACAAGTCAGTCATATTGTTGTCAACCATGCATTACACAAAAGATGTAAGTGGGCCAAAGAAAAAACCCGAAATCATTCTGTATTACAACCGGAGTAAAGGTCGTGTTGACAATATGGATAAAATGGTATCGCAATACTCTTCCAAGAGGAAGATTAGAAGGTGGCCTGTTGCAATGGCTTACAATATGATTGATTTAGCTTTCCTAGCGGCTTATATCATTTACATGGAAATTAATCCATTAGAATCAAAGAAAAATAACAGCCGGGGTGCGTTTTTGAAAGATTTACGTAAACAACTGGCAATGCCAGCGATTGAAACTAGGCCTATTGCAAGTTGTATTTCTGCAGGTGATGAAGAAGAACGCAGAGATTCCTCATGTCGCCTTATAGTAACTGGAAGTTGTTATGTTTGCAAATCCACCAAAAAACGTAGAAAAACAAGAAAATTTTGTTCCAATTGTAATCGCCCAGTTTGTGATGAGCACACCAAAACAATCACAAAATGTTATGTTTGTTCTGCAAATGTGTAAGCTTTTGAACTGATGTTTTTACTGATTGATATTGTAATTATCTTAGAATTGTTTTTGTAATTAAAATTCATTTAAAGTGTGATCATTCTTTTCTATATCGTTTTTTATATCGTTTTCTTGGGTGATAGTTGTAGGGGTACCCGGGTGCCCTTATCATGGATGTAAAGTGTAAAAGACTTTCAAAATTTTTTTTGAAATTAAACAAACTTTTTTTAAAATAATTTTTTCATAAAACTGCATAGGATTACCAACTTAAAGATGTCAAAAAATGCCACGGGGTAAATACGAATGTATGATAGATAATTTTTATGTTAAACACGAAAATGGCACCCGGTTACCCGTCATGGGGAAGAAGGTTAATCTGCTGCGAAAAATGTTCAAGTTCACTCATCTCGTGTAAACCTGACAAGTTGTGTTTTGTAATTCCATCACGACCTAGGCCAGTTACGATCTTTTGAAATTGAAAAGCGAAAAGAAAGTAAGCAGGACTAGGCTCAATGTACCCTAGGAAACTGACATTAACACATTTATCGAAACTGAGTGTCTTTTTGTAAAGTTTCACTTGTATGTATGCAAAGACGTTGGAATCTTTTAAAATGTTTAAAACAGTGTCCAGTTTACTCTGTGCTTCTTCTCTACAATGGACAAACTCCCGAAAAACAGGTCCTCTAGTAAAGATGATGTCATTAAACAAGTCTGGGATGCCTTGATGAAAATGTCCGAGGCGGGTGACAGAAACATTCAAAAGGTAGAACTCGAGTCATGTACGTGAAATGTACACGGTCAAGTGACCTGTGGTAATACAACAGAGAGAGAGAGAGAAGGAAAGAGTGAGAGAGAGAGAGAGAGTGAGTGAGTTAAAATGTAAAGCAAAGGATCGGTTGTGAATGAAAGCGAGAAAGAAAGAGAGTGAGAGAGAGAGAGAGAGAGAGAGAGAGAGAGACTTACAAATCAAAGTATTAAAACAAAGGTAGAAAGGTTAGGCGAGGAAGGTCCATGCAGAATGACACTGTGGTCAACGTCGTCGATGTGTTGTTTATGGCGCTAAAAACAGAGAAAGTCAACTGTGAACACCCATAAGCAAACAAAGGTGAAAAACATTGTCAGAAAGTACATTCATCAAACATCCAAACATACCACTGCTGCGTGAATGAAACTCTCAGTACACACACGACGCCTTTGACTACGTGGCTTCAGTTGGTTGTTCTGGGTGGTTTCACCGTTGAATTCGTGACACACCTGCAAAACGAAAATCACAGAAATTTTAGCAAAAAAATCAAGACGTATTGAAAATACAGAATTTTTTGTAAAAGCGAGACATACATCAAGTGCAGTGAGTGATGACATATGATAAAATCTCGGTTCAAAACGCACATTGTCAGAATTTTGCAAGTTTGATGGAGAAACAAAATCTACTACAGTATTTGCCACTCTGCAGAAGACAAAAAAAACCCAAAAAAGACGAGTGGGTTAAACAGTAAGATAATTGGAAAAGGTTATCTTACTTTGGAAAAGGCTAAACAGTAAGATAATTGGAATGAAGTAAAAAAGTTACCAAATGAAAATAGTAACAGCATGAAAAATGCATCACCAAAAACAGTAACTTAAAAGGGAAAAAGGCAATGCAGCAAGTAAGCAGGAAAGAGGAGTAAAAGACAACAAGTGAAAATAGTAAAAAAACGCGCAAACCCAGTGTACACTGTGAAAAAATCACTAATACTCACTCTTTATAAGTAAATGTTGATGATGAAATCGGGAGATTGTGATAAAGTTGTGAAATCGAATACGATAAAGACAATGGCTATCTTTAAACTATGAGAGACCGGCAGAAAATTAATAAGTAAGTAAAAATATTTAAATAAAACATAAAAAATTAATAAATATACAATACAAATACTCACTCCTAAACACAGATGAACAGATGTATTCAAGAACGATGGTAAAAAAAATTACTAGGTCGCAACCACTAACGTAGACATTTGTACGTGAGGATGCATGTGTGTTTGGCAGGAAGAAAAGAAAAAGATGAAAATAATGAGTGAAAATGAAGCAGGTAAGATGGTATAAGAAGCTTCTCAAAACAAAACATGCGGTACATTAAATGAGTTTTGACCAATCAGCAGTTTAAAAATTTGATCAGGAGTTATTTATAAGAGCTGGCCTCAATTTACTGTCCCAAAACAAAACATGTGGTACCGTTTTGCATACATTAAATGAGTTTTGACCAATCAGCAGTTTAAAAATATGATAAGGAGTTATTTATAGGAGCTGACCTTAGTTTTACTGTTAGGTCATAGGTTACTGAACTACCAAAACTTATACAAAAATTGCCTTAAGCAGCAATACCAAAACCGGTGTGTGACGTCAAAATTACAACATATTACTGTGACAAATTAGGACAATCCGAATTTGATCAATAGTAAAATAAAAGTAAAATCATAAAATTTTAGAAAAACTGAATATGTAAGACAAGTCACATAATACATCGTGTGTTGCACTCTGTAATAAAGGCGAAAAACTTATTGAGGAAGCGATGGTAAGTCTGTACAAAAAATACCAAAAACAACCCACACATTATATAAAAGTAAAAACAACAGATTCAAATACAGGCTGTCAGACATGCCGATATGCAAATAATTAAACCCTCACATAAAATTCATAATGACAAAAACAATTGTAAACAAACTCATATGAAAAAAACCATTACACTTTCAATTGTAAATCACCAAAATGTGAGTCATACAAATTTTCTTAATTTTTTTAAAAAAATAATAATAAATTCTTGACTGGGAGAACAACAAACACCCCTTGGTCTTAGAATTAAAAAAAAAACAAATCAACCCCTGTACCAAAACCAGACATACCCTTTGTAAAATTTATTATTATTATTAAATCTCGCTGTGGGCATGGATGTTTGTGCTTGTCCTGGATTGTGCAAAGGTGCAAAATGATCTTAGTAGTCGACACCAACAATTCTAATAAACCAACCAATCTTATTATTATTATTATTATTATTATTATTATTATTATTATTATTATACAATTAACTTTTTAATTTTTTAATTTAAAAATAAAAACATTTATATGAAATGTTAACAAACAAGTCAAATAAAACATTTCAACATATTGAACAATATTATAATGAAAACGGGTGAAAAACCAAAGCAGAATGGATAATATTAGTTTTTGTGAAAAAATGAACCTCTTTACAACCAGACAAAATTTGGAAGGACACCTCTCAGGACCAGATTTTAGGTACTATCTCAAAACCAGTGACAAACGTGCGTTCGTCATGTACGATTTCTGGAGAAAATTTTGATGTACAATTTTCTTGTACAATTTCATGTACAATCTTCTTGTACAATTTCATGTACAATTTTGTAAGAAAATTGATATTACCTGTGTTGGAAATTACAGGTCTCTTATCGCACTAAATATTTATGGAAAAATGAGCATGCAATTCGGAACAGAAAGAATAATAAATTCATTACACAAATTCATTTTTTACGAATGATCTTCTACATCACTACTTGCATCGAAAATAATCATCATCGTCCATTTTTTACGAAAAAGGAGCAAAAACAATGTAAAAACGGTGCAAATACGATGTACAACACTGTTGAAATAAGCAATTAGGAAATAAACGCAATGGTTCCATCTATCGACAGGAAAATGGACCCATAAAAGAATAAACTGTCCCAGATGAGTTTATTGTTTCATTCCTTAAAAACCACGTTTTCATTTACTTAATACAATTAATAACTGATGGAGGGTATTGGACAGAGGGTCTGGCTTGACGAACGCATGCTCGTCACTGGTCGTGAATAGGTTAACACTGGAAAATGACCCTGTATTGAGGCTAGTGTAATCGTTTGAATGCAATCTTAAATCACATGATCATAAAAGTAGAAACATTTGATTGCAATAATATAACTAAAAAAAAGAATCAACATTGACAAGGTACATAGGTATTATGTACTACTAAAATTTTTAAATAAAAAATTAAAACCAAACAAGCACGAAGTAAAGGATATTTCAAATCAACTACACCTCAAGTGGTACCAACCCCCCTCCCATTTCAATGTGGAGAGAAGAAGGATGGAATGCGTCATACAACTTTGAACTCAACAAGATCACAGGAACAATAGAGAAAGGGTCAATTTCTTAGAAAATGAAGCATTATGAACGGGAAAAGTTATTTTGATAAGACAGAAAATACATGAAATGAAAATGTTATAAAATTTAAAAATAGCAGAGATTTATTTAAAAGTTTAATAATAGCAGAGATTTTTTTAAAAGTTTAATAATAGCAGAGATTAATTTAAAAAGTTTAAAAATCCAATGAGATTTTTAAAAATAAATGGATAAAATGAAAAAAAAAACGTTTTATTAAACCAAAAATACAAGACGCGTGAAAATATTATTTTAAAAACCCGTATTAACAGTAAAAGACGAGTTAAGTACACTAATTTGCACATTGGTATTATCAAAAGTATGTGTGGTTTTAGGGAAATCATCACCATGTAAAAAAAATGTAATGTCAGTGAAGGCATTTTCCGCTCCCAAAGTTTTCCAATGACTGCATAATAATTCTACATCGGACTGAAGCTGCTTTGCTCCATCCTGCAACCATCACAATAATGATTTCACAAATTGATGTTAATTCATGTGGAAATGGAAAGAGAGGCATAGATCTAACACACCACACCACAATGGAGTTTTCATTGCCTAGAGACATCGCGCTGGGCGCTCTCGAGTCCCCACTCGTCTATATCTTGAAGCTACTCCTAATTGCAATCTTAAGTGCTGTGCCCTCACTTCTCATTACTCCTTTGGAAGCCACATCCGGCCTCTGTTTCGCATCACCATTGATTATAATAAAAAACATTAACTTCTCTCAATATTCATAATTTTTCTAAATAAAAGACAACTATAAAAATTTCATAACAGAAACTTCATTTCATACAAATGCTTTCATATACCAAGATATTCACAGATAAAACACTGTTAATCCAAACAAAGTTCAGAAAACTGTTACATGCTATCAAAACTCCACCCCTTTCACGTAAAGATCCTACATACTGTAACGTGCCAAAAACCAGCAAACGTAGTTTCGTCACGTTCAGTTTTTTTAAGAATGCCCTCCTGAGCAAAGGACATTAACCTTCCTTATTATTATAAATCCCCACAATTTGACGATTATAGCACCTAATTATCCCGAATTAATCCCATAAGCCCTAAAGCAGGAATAAAAATTGCTCCCCACTGAGTCTTCTAGATCAACGGCCGAACACGCGTTGGGAAAGAAATACTTGAAGAATCGCTATACAATTCTTTAAGTTAACAAAATATAAGTCTAAAAGGAACCTTAAGCCCCATTTAAGAAATTAAAATATTAGTTTGATGTGATAATTCTGAAGAAAGAACCCCACGGATTACAAACAAATTATCTCCTTTATTGCAATATGAAATAAAGAGAGTGGTGTACATAACAAATCAGGGACTATTTTTCAACCAGAGGACATGACGACGAAACTGTAGCATTCAGCGTCAAAAGAAGATCCATCTTGTGGTAAAGCAAAGAAAGCGGAGCTGGAAGTAAAGTAGAGGAAACCATGTTGCCAGTCCGTCGGGATGAGAAAGTAGATGAACGCCAGTGGAAACTAACATTGATTGAAGCAGTCCGGTATAACAACAGGAATAAGTCGTGTGATGAGGGATCTAGGACTAATTAAACTAAGAAGTAGTTACTGAAAATTACACCACATATAACTGTTTGGAAACGAAAAAATCGTAACAAATGGAGATTCAAATAAAACTTATAGCTACAAAGAAAACGTACAAAATGAAAGCCCGAAGAGTTAAATTGAAATTAAACTAAATAAACAAAAAAATAAAAAAAAACATAAGAATTAAATAGAAGTTCGTTCAAAGAAGACCTAAAGGGGGGAATCTAAAACAACAAGAAATGCACATAGAAATAAATTACATTGTGACGTCGATACATCTAAGGATGGGGGGCAGGCCAAAAGTTGACAGAAGACGGACACACAGGTGAATCGGAACTACGGACAGACTACTGCTACGCAAAACAGGACCCTGAAATAAAGAACAGAAAAAAAAATAATGTTCAAGCTTAAGCGTAAAAAGGGCAGGAGAGGAAAACAAACAAATCAAATCGCAGCGGAAGTAAATAACTGAAAGTTAAATAATTAATATAAAAGAATTGGTTTCATGAAGATTCCTCACAAGAGGGAATTATTTGTTTCCGAGCGTGAGAAAATTATAGATGTCAGAGACCGGGTTGCGGTGGAGAGAAAAGGAACAATGGAAATTATCACTCCGGCAGAATAAAGAACGATTAAATGCGGACAGCAGATATAATACGATGAAACAGGTGACATAACGTGGAGATCAGCGGTGAATACAAAGTCAGCTAAACAGTGTCAAAGCAGACCACTTGCCGTGATAAAGACCATTGGCAGGAGAAAAGATACGCATTTACTTGGAGAACCTTCTGTTGTGTTCTGGACACTGGTACGCCGTCAGGGCCTTAAAAAGTAATGTTAGCGGAAGACTACAATTGCAAGTTCAACTTCAAAGCTCACCGGCGGGCGCAGAAGGCAAACTAGACGTCGGGACAATCCAGTGGAACGCCGACGATGATTAGATCCGAATTCCGTTGGATAGAGAATTCGAACCGCGGAGGTTGGCCGTATAGCCGACTGCAGGTATTTTCCATGTGTTCTACGGTGAGAAAGAAAAACAATTTATACGAAGTTTATGGTTGTATATAAGACATACCGTTTTACAAATATTTCTTTTCATCGTTTTTCCTTCGGAGAAGTGATGTCCCCAAAAAGAAGGAATCCAGCCGCAATAGGCTTGCAAAATTCAATATCTGGCTATGGGGTATGTGAAAAGGTGAAAGGTTCCACCATGGATCCTTTAGGACAGCCCAGATGTAATTCAAAGAAAAGTAACTGTGTCTTCGACTACGTCTGCGCTCACAAAAAAAAAAACATGAGTCGGAAAGGAAAAGAAAACATCTCGGGATCGTTGAGGGGCCACCCCATTCCTTGTGACCTAAGTGGACACCACTGCTCCTCAAAGTTCACCTCGCTGGACTCCCTTCGTCGTGAACTCCCTTACAAAAACTAGATTTAAATATTTTCGCGCCACGTGATCGCCAAACTCGCACTGGCGAATGTGCAACGTGACGCTCTAAAAACTCTTCCCTCAGATAACAAAGGGTAATCCCAAGTAACCAATTGACTAACCAACAATCCCAAGTAACCAATTGACTTTAAACTATACAACAATTATGTACCATTTAAACGAAGTAATCATAAACAATCAAAGAAATATTTTGATTCATTTCAAAACAGAATCGACCAAAAAATCTATTTTAATTTCTTTATACTTTAAATATATTTCCTGCACCACTTTTCTGGTTTTCTTGATCTTCGTCACAATGATAAAAAAAAACCCTGGGTAATTGACTGTTGATCATGGAGTACATTAATCCAAAAAGCAATACGACCTCGAGATTAATTTGTAAGGCTAACTGTGTTTAATAAAAAATATCATGTGAATTTTCACAGTAGACTTGTTTCCTTAATCCTCTATCGTATGAAAAAGAAAGCATTTACGAAGAATTAGCGTAATTAAAATGAAAACCTGGCCAGGTTATTATAGATGAAATCGACAAGTATTTCCTTGTACGAGGAAGAGACGATGAGATAAGGTGGTCTTTTTACCGAGAAACACTCCGACTTATCCACCAACGCGTAGCTAATGTAACGCGACTAGAACGCGTCACGTGAACCCTTTAAATTCCCTTAACAGAGGGGGCTCACAGTAACCTCCCTATAACCTACCGAGAAGCACACAAAGTCTCTGTTTATCTCAGAGATCAAAAGGCATACTTGAAAATATGAGCACCATGCGTGCCAAAAAAAATACCCAGAGATCAATACCAATAGTAGATTGAGAAAGTGAAGAGGTACATAATATAAAGGCTAGGCCGACTGTTCAAGAATGGGAACAAACGCTTGAAAAACCCCCGAAAAGATCTCCCACCAACACATGTGAAGGCGGATAACCACAGAGAATCAACCGGGATTCAAAAAAAAAACACTTCCCATGAAGCTTGGAAGCATGGAGCAAAAAGGCACGCGACAACCTCCCCTTTGAACAAAAAAAATCTTTAGATTTTTCTTTTCATTTATTCTTGTTTATTTGTCACACAAATGATAAGAGAAAGAGCCAGAACTTTTAATTTCAGTATACAGAAAATGTTATCCTCAAGATATTTTATAGTCATTTGAATAAGCTTTGTCATTTTCATAAGAAATGCGCCACTCACGATGATCTTCGGGTTTATCCACCCATTCCAAACGCAACGTATTCATATCATAATGCCCTAAAACAAGGAAAGGACCAAGGTATACGGGGCTTAGTGATTTCAGGGGACGTTCGCTTGCTGGGAGCACTTGGGTTTTTACCAACACCAGTGCATTAATGTCGAAACGTCGTCTTTTTTGATTAGCATGTCGCTGTTTACCCCCCTTTTTCCTATTTAGATAAGCTTAGTATATATTACCATTGTGTAATCGCTGCGGGTCATCTTATGTGACGACGCTCCAAAAATCAGACCCCTTCATTAACTGCTCCGGAGTAAATTTAGTAACGTCATGAGGTAGAATCCTTAAAGTAAACAAACAATTAGATAATATGCTATCCCACTCCTGTTCGGGATTATTCATAAGAGCAAGCCGGAGCTTATCTTTCAATGTACGTACGAATCTCTCCGCAGGGTTAGTGCGTGGGGTGTAAAGAACGCTGTAAAGGGCTATAAGCCCCTCACGTTTATAGAAGTCTTTTATTTTTTTTCCGGTAAAATACGTCGCATTTTCCTGCAAGACGTTTTGCGGTTTCCCGTTTTCCTTGATATTTTTTTGTAATAAAATTATAACGGCTTCCTGCGTTTGGAGATCAGTGGTGAATACAAAGTCAGCTAAACAGTGTCAAAGCGGACCACTTCGCCGTGATAAAGTGGTCGCCACCAAACCCATTGGAAGGAGAAAAGATACGCATTTACTTGGAGAATCTGCCGTTTTGTTCTGGACACTGGTATGCCGTCAGGGCCTTAAAAAGTAATGTTAGCGGAAGACTACAATTGCAAAAACCAAGCCGCTTCAAAGCTGACCGGCGGGCGCAGAAGGGAAACTAGAAGTCGGGACAATCCCGTGAAACGCCGACGATGATTAGATCCGAATTCCGTTGGATAGAGAATTCGAACCGCGGAGGTTGGCCGTATAGCCGACTGCAGGTATTTTCCATGTGTTCTACGGTGAGAAAGAAAAACAATTTATACGAAGTTTATGGTTGTATATAAGACATACCGTTTTACAAATATTTCTTTTCGTCGTTTTCCTGTGGAGAAGTGATGTCCCAAAAAGAAGGAATCCAGCCGCAATAGGCTTGCGAAATTCAATATCTGGCTACGGGGTACAAGAAAACGTGAAAAATTCCACCATGGATCCTTTAGGACAGCCCAGACGACATCTCTGATGAAATTCAAAGAAAAGTGACTGTGTCTTCGACTTCATAGTCCACTACGACTGCGCTCAGCCAAAAAAAAATAAGGAAAATAATCCGACTGAGTCGGAAAGGAAAGAAAGATATCTCTGGATCGTTGAGGGGCCACCCCATTTCTTGTGACCTAAGCGGACACCACTGCTCTTCAAGGTTCACCTCGCTGGACTCCGTTAGTGTTAAAAAAAAATTAATTTTTCAAGAAAAACTAAATTTAAATATTTTGGCGCCACGCGATCGCCGAACTCGCACTGGCGAATGCGCAACGTGAAGCTCTAAAAGCTCTTCCCTCGGATAACAAAGGGTAATTACTAACCAACATCCCAAGGGTAACCAATTGACTTTAAACTATACAACAATCATGTACCATTTAACCGAAGTAATCATAAACAATCAAAGATATATTTTGATTCTTTTCAAAACAAAATCGACCAAAAAATCTATTTTAATTTCTTTATACTTTAAATATATTTCCTGCACCCCTTTTCTGGTTTTCTTGATCTTCGTCACAATGATAAAAAAAAAACCCGGGTAATTGATCGTTGATCATGGAGTACATTAATCCAAAAAGCAATACGACCTCGAGATTAATTTGTAAGGCTAACCGCGTTTAAAAAAAAAATATCATGTGAATTTTCATGGTAGACTCGTTTCCTTAATCCTCTATCTTATGAAAAAAAAAGCATTTACGAAGAATTAGCGTAATTAAAATGAAAACCTGGCCAGGTTATTATAAAGGAAATCGACAAGTATTTCCTTGTACGAGGATGAGACGATGAGATAAGGTGGTCTTTTTGCCGAGAAACACTCCGACTTATCTCATGAAACTTGGAAGCATAGAGCAAAAAGGCACGCGACAATACTTATGTGTGTAATAACAAATTCCTTTAATGCAGATATGTTTTAAAAGACCATACCCATTCAAACATAATTAAAGAAAGACAACACGTAAAACATCACAATTTTTTATTTTTCTTCAGAGAACACAGGGCTATAAGTTCAATGAAATATAAAAATGTAATAAAATTGTTTTTATTTTCACAATGGATTAAACTAATTAAATTAATACTACAAAGATGACGTGCGGTCTCAGGGACCGCTTTACTACATTTTGTGAATATCTTCTTATGAATTTAAAAGAAACAAATGACCATTTCTGTATTGTCCCAACGTGGAACCTTTTAGAACTCAGTATGTCATAATCCACGATTTCTTCCTGGGATTCACATATATAGGATATGCGGTCTCAGGGACTGCATGCCACCAACGTCGTTACTGAAATAAATTGATGTAAAAGTCATTTTTATTACTTCTGTTTAATTTTTTATTACCTAAACATTTTATTCAGTTAATCCCCTAATATGTTTTGTTTATTAATATTTTCTACTTAAAAACTTTTATTTGAAAACAAATATTTGGAGGGAAACGCAAATAATAATGCAAATAATAATAAAAATTTGGAGGGAAACGCAAATAATGATGCAAGCATACTAATGCTTTTTTTTTTTTAATTTCAAGAACAATAAACTCTTCTTTGTAAATATTTTCATATATTTTTAAACTCCGTTTTTACTAGTTTTGAATTAAATAATTTGGTTGGTTGGTTTATTAGAAACTTGGCGTCGACTACTAAGGTCATTTTGCGCCTTTTACACAAGTTATAACAGTACGCAGCCCGGGACAAACACAAACATCCATGCCCACGGCGGGATTCGAACCCACGACCAGGCGGACTCGAGTAAATAATTTGGAATGTCGAGAAAAATTATTTTGTAGTTTTTTATAATAAAAATAGCCAATTAATCTTTGGGAAATGATTGATATTCTTGATTTTTATTATGGTTTTCTTTTGTGTAAGAAAGTATATATAAATATATATATACAAAAGTAAATATATATATATAAATATAAATATATATATATATAAATATAAATATATATATATATATATATATATATATATATATATTTGAAAAGTAAAAGTAGTGCCAAGTATCAATTTTCAACTATATTTTTTTTATAAATGCCTTTCCTGAAATATTCATGTTTAATTTTGTTAGAAAAAGAAGGGTTTTTAAATTTCTGTTAAAAAGTTGCGTGTTTTAGATAATATTGAAAAATTTTTGAAGTATTCTATTATTAATGAGGTAAATTAAATAATAGATAAAAAATATTCATAATTTCGTTTTTGAACATTAAAATAGTAGTTTCAAAATGCAGTCTCACAGACCGCACACCACCACCCGTGTTACAAACTCCCGCGCCATCTCTGGAGTGTTAATGCTGATATAATTGTTGGGATTGGATGGAAATGTTTTATAGGTTGTATAAGTAGAATTTGTATAATGCTTATTGAATAATAAACCCTAGTTTTATCCGAGGAAGCATTAGAGTCATTGATTAGATAAACCAAGCACAAGAAACTAGAGAGTCATACTGAACTTTATAATTAAGTGTAAAGCTCAGTTAAGCTGACTTCGATTTAAAATCCTCTCTGATTATAGTAACAGATCTACCAGCCAGGAAGGGTTTGGTATAAATTCACCATTACAGGCAACAATATTTTCGACAAAGAAACTCTTTTCATGGCTGGCAGTGGATGTACATGTTCGCTTGTGTCTGTGTGCTCTCTAATCCCAACAATCTGAATAGGGTTATTCACTACTTGGTAATCTGCTCTCATTGTCTTGAAGCAAAACTTGGGTATTCACACTTTTGAGTGATACAGCAATCACCATTTCTTCTGTTGCCTTGAATTGTTGGTCATTAAAAATCACTTAATAATATGCTTTGTCTAATAATGAATATCGATTTCTTTATATAGATATCTATAATTAATTCGAAATCTGATGTAGACAGTGACCTTCATCTTGCTTTGAAGGTCAAGTGTGCTAAATTTCATCAAGATAAATAATACTGCATGATATTTATTATGTAGTAGCACATTTTCATTATGTATTATGTATAGGAGCTGTATTTGCTATTTTGGCCGGAATTATTCACTGTTTCCCACTATTTTTAGGAGTTACAATAAACAAAAAAATATTAAAAATGCAATTTATATAAAACTGTGGATTTGAATAATAAAACAAACTAATCCACAAATATTTTTCTTTATAAATATACCAGGCTGAGTCAAAGGAAAGCCGATAAACCACTGTAGAAAATGGAAAACTGCTCCCATTTCAACCAGACCTGGTACACATGGGCGTGGAATTCCCGCCATCAGCTAGCGTTGGTCCCGCGTCCCCACGTGACCCAGCGGCGCAATACAGGTGTTTCCAAAATGGAAGCACCTCTGTTGGAATGCACCAAAGAGGAGCAGTGTGGAGTGGTCCGTTTCCTACACAGTGTTGGCACGAAACCAATAGAAATCCATCTTAGCATGTTGGAACGGTAGGGTGCTGTATGTTTTTTCAGAGACTTAGGTGTTCAATTTGTTTAAGAAATTCAGCAGTGGCACAACAAGTTTGGTGGACGTGCTGAGGCCAGGTCAGGCACATCTTCTAACAGCCGAGGTGATTGGAGCGGCTGAGGAGATGGTTCTGCAGGATTGATGGCTCACCATCGATGACATTGCAATGGCATTACAGGTCAGTTATAGCTCTGCTCAGCATATGGTCCATGACGAGATGAAATAGGCGCTCCAGTAAGGAATGGCGGCACTCAACATGACCAAAGTTCGTCACCAGCGATCCGCGGGAAAGATGAAGTTAGCCAAGAGATTTTTTTACCGATGTATCCATGGCCTCCCGTCTCGATGGCGGAAATGCATCGAAAAATAAAGAGACTACATTGAGATATAGTGTACTTGTTCCAACTCTGTAATAAACGAGCTCTAGAAAATGTTTCTGTTGTTCATTTTATTTACCCTTGTACATGGATTACCAGATCCAACCCGCTTGCTTTGTGAGGGGTAATTACAATTGTAGGTAAACAGAAAATCCCAAAAAGTTAAATTATAACTCAAAATAAGTTTTCAGTAATACTACAATTTCCTGCTGTAGACTTACCCGCTGTTCAGATATTTCCGATACCCGGAAAACTCTTTGTCTCTGACCAATACTCATGCATTTCATCAGTGCCATTTCATTAGATATCAATTAACACATAACTTTCCAACGATTATTAAACAGCACATTACAGTTTGCTTATTGATTTGAAGACTCTTTTGATATATGCTCTTATATGGGTTATGTTGTAAACTGTCGCCAGAGACAGACTGCATCCTTATA
Organism: Rhysida immarginata; assembly: GCA_023313115.1. NCBI lineage: Eukaryota > Metazoa > Arthropoda > Chilopoda > Scolopendromorpha > Scolopendridae > Rhysida > Rhysida immarginata. The sequence continues at coordinate 430,479 of JAHWFO010007252.1, forward strand.
TACCCCACCCACTAGAAGAGGAAGTGGAAGCTGCAGTCGCATTTTGAAGGTTCTGGCTATTCAAGGTCTCCAAACACATAAATCAACTTAAGATTTGTTAGGGAATTTAAATATAATACATATATCTCTTTTCCTTCTTGAAAGAGACTGCCCGATATATATCGTACTATTATACTCATTTCCTGCTTATTTTAATAGTTTTTGAAAACGATTGCCCCATTTCCAAACAAAGGAACATTCTATCATTGCATCATCTTGATAATGTTGTTTCATCTTCATTACATTGGTTTTGATGGCAAAAATATTTCCCCAGAATTGATGTGGAAATATTTGGCAAAAATAACTTCATAAAAAACAATGCTCTTTTTTGGGTTGCAGTAGTCTGGAAACCCAATAATCTAAATGAATTTTTTCACTCTATTGGTAAACTGTTGTTGCGATCGCACCCTGGTCTCGATGACTTCAGGCAAATCTTGGGCATTCATCACTTGTGATCTACCAGTCATCGAAGGTACATGCTCACAATTTCCTTGGTGTCAGCAGTTTGCTACCCAAACCAATACAGCACAGAGCGAAAGGACGGCTTCCTCTGTCACCTTTCCACTTTTTCTCAACAGTCTGCTAATTCTCCATTAATATCAGTTGGTGCTCATTTTTAAAGACTTTCAATAAAATGTTAAGTTCCAAGAACTATCACTTATAAGAAAAGCCTGAAGAACATGCATTTTGTGCATTGTTTAAAACTGCACCATATTTATGAAGAACAAATTTTGCTCTACATTGTTCGTTATTATATATATATGGTTTGTCCTGCATATTTTTTGGTATATTGCGTTATGATACCAATATTGATATATTTTCTTGCAAAAAACTGCATTGAATTGTTGGACATGAGGTATTTATTAGTATACCCTGATATTACTATGAATATAGATTATTATTGATAATTTTAATTTTTTCGAATTCTGACGTAGACAGTGACCTTCCTCTTACTTTGTACATCATTTGGGTAAAATTTCATCACAGTCGGGAGAAATGTAGATTTGTATAAGAAACGAACAAACATTCTTCATTATTTACTACCCAGTGTTGCCCAGGCTTAGCATAGAAGGAACAGTTTATCTTGTTTCAATTGTGTAGTGTACATAATAATAATTATAAACTGGAGATGCTCTCCAAGCATAGGTAATGATTTTTCAATTGAAAAATGGAAGGAAAAATTCGGCGACCCGGATTCAAACCAGGAACCTCGACTATCATGGCCGACGCCTCTACCAATTGGGCTATCACAGACAACACGGACAGCCAAGCTGTCTCACGGTGTCTTAAAGACAACCAAGTTGTCACGGTTGATAGCCCAATGGGAGACAGGAACCTGGCCTGCAGATCGAGAATTTCTCCACTCCAAACCATCAGAAAGTTGATGAACTCCTTGTGTAGAGTACCGTAAAATCTTAAATACACGGGGTATTCAAATACACGCCGGTCTCAAATAAAAGCCAGATGGGGTGTAAAAGATAGATTAAACGCCGGGTCTCAAATAAACACCGGGTCTTTTTCAGGTCATCGATATAAATTCCGGTGTTTTTCCTCACTTTCAGATTACCATTACCTTGCAAGAGATCGAAGATGATGAAGAACTTTATAATAATGAGGCAGTTATCTCCAATGATTCCGAACCAGAAGATCATTATCTAATTATTAATTTTTAGTTTTACTAAAAAAATATTTTTATTAAATTGCAATTCAAAACTTTGTTGGATTTATTGCAGGGTAACTTGCGACTGGGAAAACCGCGAAAAGTCAGGGAATTATACAAAATCAGCAAAAAAAATGCGAAATTGGAACGAAAAATTGGTCAGGGAAAATTACATGATCAACCGTAAAAAGTCAGGGAATTCTGCGCAATCATTTTGGGACACCCTATTAGACACCCTGTTATTGGGAATAGCCCTTTACGCCGGGTCTCAAATAAACGCCGGGTCTCGATTAATCGCCGGGGGGGGGGGTCTGGACCATTAAAATAAATAGACGCCTGGGCATGTATTCAAGATTTTACGGTATATACAAGAGACTTAGGATTTATGATGTTGGGTCTCGAACACCAGACCTCTCAGCCGAGTTTCAAGTACTCTGACCGGACAATTTTATTTATAACCAAGATTTTACTGCATAATCTGCGGTTGGTACTTTTTTTTTTGTTTGTCTGTCCGAGGCGTAGGCAAAGAAATTATCCGGATACCGACTCTTGAGCATGCTATATACTGGGTGGGCAAGAAATAACGTGAGGTGTTCAGAGCTCGCTAGCGGGAATTCTATTAGCCCAAATGCAGTACATTTTGGTGTATATACTTAGTGGAACATGCAGTTTCGATTTCTGCAAAAAAAAATAGTACCAAAAGTCGCCATAAGGGGCGTTTATTTCAAGAAAACAATGAATACATTTGTATAAGCGCGTTCCGTGTTGAGCAATCATGACAATAAAAGGCAAGGCAGAGGATTTCCCATCATTCACGAACAAATGGCCTGACGATGACGCTTACTCTGCCTGACCGGGCGTTATTAGTCAAGTTGTTTTATCAGAAGAGCGACAATGCAAGTGCTGCCCTTCGTGAATTCCGGCGATTGAAAACGTTACGAAGAGGACCGATGAGCATAACTAACTTACGGAAAATGATTGAACGATTTGAATCTACCGGAACTCTAGGTGTGCAAACGAATCAGGCAGCAACACATTGAAGAAGTTGCAACTGCTGTTGTGGAACAGGAGATGACTACTGTGCAGGGTACTAGCAGTGCACACGCAATAGCACGCCAAACAGATATCCCATATTCGACGGTGAGGAAAATATCGCATAAGATATTGACATTTTATCTCTATAAACTCACACCTGTTCAACAATTGCTTCCTGGAGATGAACGTACCCGAACTGACTTTTCGTTGAGATTTTTAGCACGTATGGAAGTGGATGATGCATGGCCATGGCAAATTTTATAGAGTGATGAGGCACATATTTATGTGAATGGTGATATCAACACCCACAACTGCCGTATTTGGGCTGCATCAAATCCACAAGTGTGTCTGCCAACTCCTATGCATTCACCGAAACTAACAGTATGGTGCGGCTTTACTGCTTCTTTCATCATCGGCCCATACTTTTTTGAAGAAATCCGTCCCCGTGGACCGGTGACTTGTTCCGTCAATTCTGCCAGGTATGCCGATATGCTTGAGAATTTTGTGATACCACGATTGCAGGAAAAGGGTTGTCTGGATTCAACCATTTTTATGCAGGATGGTACGCCACCGCACATTGGACGTCAGGTGCAGCAGATCTTGTGAGAACGTTTTTCAGACAACAGAATAATTAGTCGTGCATTTCCCATAGTATGGCCACCCAAGTTGCCTGATCTCAACCCTTGTCATTTTTGGTTATGGGGATTTTTGAAAAGCCTTGTGTATCAAGCACATGTTCCTGACCTCTCAACCTTAAAGGATCAAATAACGTTACATAGACTAATTAATGCAGATATGTCGTGTACCGCATGCAGCTATTGGAACAACACACTGGTGATCATATTGAAACACATTTGTAATTAAAAATAAAACATTGTTTATTGTTGTTACTAAAGTTGGTTTGTACGGTATGTGCTCATTTGACAATTAGGTATTCATTGTTTTCTTGAAATAAGCGCCCCCTATGGCGACTTTTGATACTATTTTTTTTGCAGAAATCGAAACTGCATGTTCCACTAAGTATATAAAACAAAATGTACTGCATTTGGCCTAATACAATTCCCGCTAGCGAGCTCTCACAGCCATGGATGCGAGTTGTAATTTTCGCGAATATCCGGAAAAGGTTTAGTTATTAGCTCGTCGAGTGAAGAGACCATATTGCAGAAGTTAGAGGGAAACGAAATTAGACCGGTAGTGGGGTCTACCGGAATTTCTCCAATGACAAGTAACAGCAATGAGTGTGCAAACTGGGCTGCACTTGTTTCTCTTCTTAAAGGAACCCTCATATTCGTCTTGAGAACCATTTTGCCATAAGATCGATAACTTCATGCAGGCATTTAGTTCATCAGCTGGCGAATAGTGGAATTACAGGCATGGTTGTCGAAAATCTCCTGCCAGGAGGACAACAGCACCCACCCATAAGCCGTCCATTTCCCCGTATGTCTGAAAAAGTGCGATCAAGCGCTTCTAGGCTTTTTTTTGTCGGCCATGGCGCATTTGTTCCAAACGATTAGCTTGCAATGTTTGAGAACTTGTGCCTGACTGCAGCCTTTACTTATTTGGCAAATTGGTCAATCTGAAACCTGCAAATTCGATGGTAGCTTCAGAGCTGCATGCGCTTTTTGATTGCCAACTAAAAGCGTAGATGCTATTCCAGAAAATGTTATAGCCAAAACAATTTCCATTCTTTGGCGAATATCAGGCAGCAAAATACTTATCAGAATAGTTTTTCCAGTTCCGCCGGGTGCGTCAAGGAAACAAATACTACATTATTATCTTGAATGAGACTTAAAAGAGTCATAGGCTTGGCTCTGATCTGAGAGCAATAGGGGGCTATCATTTTCCACAAAAGGTTGGAGAGCATTAATGTCATAGTTCCTTTCCCTCCAAAAATCTCTAACTAGGAATTCATGATCAATTCGATTCAGTGCCTCTAGCCCAAGCTGAAAGAGAGTTTTACCATTAATAGAGATGCATATCTGCTCAAGAAGTCTTAGCACTTGTTTCATTATTTCCGCATCTCTGAGAATGTCTTTGCGCATCTCTGAGAATGTCTTCACTAAAATTTTCGGCAAAGTTGACTTTTAGTAACTGCGAGCACTGCGTGCACTGCAGAGAAGCATCCCTCAGAGACACCCAAATGAACAACTCATTCATAGCAACTGTTTCGTATCCGCCCTGCAGCGAAGCATCACTTAAAGACGCCACTGTTGACCCATAATTTCGCAGCATTTTACTCTGAAGTTATTAATTACTATTAGAAATTAATAAAGTTTATTTAAATTCGTAAATATTTAACAATGATCAGTTATTTTACTGAAACGCTTAGTATAAGAATTTACAAAATTATTACTAATTAATAACTGATTTAAACATTTGATATATTAAAAAAAATTACTAAATTGCAAAAAAATAAGTTGAGTGGGTCTTGTATCACATAAATGAATTCTGTATAAACATTGTCGCGATCTGTATATCTTAGGTAATACTAGGTCGCGATCTATTTGATTGTGATTTGTTTGAAGTAGAATCCTGCAAAAACCCCACAGGCCAAAACTCCTACATTAATAGCACAAATGAGGACATATCCTAGAAATAAACCTTAATTTTTATCTGATTTTTTATAATTTATACATTATTTTATCGAATTATTTGAAATACATCTGGGTTTTTTATCAGAATTTACTAGAGTTTTTATTTTCGTATTTAGAGAGGGGGTCTTTTTTAATTTATTTTCTAATATTAATTTACCGAATTAATTATTTGTGATGGCGTTGGCTATAATATTTATAAAATATAATTTTGCAAAATCCGTTAAAAAATAAAAAGTTACAGCCATGAAGGCATTTGTTTTCGACCAACTCTCGTATCTTCTCTATATTTATTGAATCTTCTTTTAAAAACTTAAACTTTCTACGTATTTTCATTATTGTCGTGCATCCGGGTGAATATGACATTGAATTTAAGTGATAAATGAAAAATTAAGCCACGAGCCTATATTACAGTGAACAATGACTGAATTGCTCAGAGCGTCGCGATCTCAGACTGGAATTTTCTTTTTCTTTCCTATTTTCATTTATTATTTATTAAACGCATTTAACGTCTGAGGCATCGTGTTTAAATAATCCATCAGCTTTTCTTTAATAAATTGGATAATTGGGGTCTTTGTTACTGTTTACATATACGGTGGCTACGCTATGACCTATCCATTAACAGAATTATTTTTATATTTGCGGTGTTAGACCATGTAGCGAATGTACGAATAACTCCCGTAATAAGAAAAATAACCAGATTTACTACTACTTTAAAAGAAAGGATCGACATACAATAACTACTATCACTACCTCTGCTGGTCTTACCATTACTGATGGACTGGATATTAGTAACTGTTTTACCCAGCATTTCAGTGAAACTGTCTCTACTTCTTTCAACACATTCGCGGAGAACTGTCTACCTATTGTCCCCCTATTGATAACCTCATCTTAACTGAGTTCACTGATAGAGATGTTGCCTACGGCATTAATAGATTACGGGCCAAGCTTTGCAATTCTCCGACAGAGGTTCCTTCCTTTATTCTGTAAGGCCTTCGAGATGTCATAATTATTCCTCTTAGGCGCATCTTTAATTTGTGTCTAAAAGCTGTCCACTATCCTAAAATAAGGAAGAGTGCGGTTGTGGTTCCTGCATTTTAGGATGGTTCTGCCAAACGGACTGACATTGCTAGCTATAGGCCGATCTCTACCATTCCACCTACTGCCAAAGTCTTTGACAACGTCATTCATAAATATCTTCTACAACATGTCCTTCCTCATGTTCCTGCGTGTTAACATGGTTTCATTCCCTGACGTCCCGTTGTGAGAAATCTTGTATCTCTCACCACTCATGATCAGGATGCTCTTGATCACTACCACCACTGCCAGCAACTTGACCTGGTCTACTTTTATATGCAAAAGGCGTTCGACCCTGCCAATCATGAGTTACTAATTAAAAAATTACGTGCGTATGGGATTGTTGTTACTCTTTCGGATAATGCGCTCTTTCCTGCTGGATCGACAGTTTGTTGTATCTATACGACATCATTCATTGCCCTATAGACTGTGGTGTTAGGGCCTTTATTATTTGTTATCTTCACTGCTGACCTCCCCGAGGTGATTAGAAACTCCCATATATTGATGTATCCAGATGATGTGAAACTTTTTGGTAACATTATAATTATCTTAATGCTCACCTGCTTCAGCAGGAAATTTATAGTATATGTCATTGGTATGAGCAGAATGATCTTGCAGTTAATGCAACCATATATGACAAAAAAGACCAATTTTATCGAGTTCTCCTAGTCTGTTTGTGGAAATGTGCAAGTTGCCAAACTCTGTGTCCGTGATCTTGGCGTAATCGTTGATAGCACAGTTTCCTATAATTCCCATTTTGACTGTTCGTCTGAAGGCTTGGTACCATTGTGCGCAATGGAGCCGATTTTCGGTGCCCTTCTACATTTGTTCGGCTCTATCGGCGTCTAGTTTTACCCATTTTGTCCTACTGTTCTTTTTTTATAGAATGGGGGTTCAAACATGCAGTCTTGTAAACTGGATAGGGTACAAAATGTTTTTCTCCGGTTTCTGAAGCGGAAATTCCCGAATTTTGATGTACCTTCAGATCTGTGTGCACTCTCAGACATTAGAATGAAGAATGAATTAGCTGTGTACACCGTACATGAATTGAATTGAATTATTATTATTATTGAATTTTTATCTTTGTAATAATTATTATATTTCTGTTAATCTGAAATATATAAATAAAATTGTGTTTTTCTGTTTTTTATTGTCCTTCCCTTTTACTTGTATCTTAAATAACCCCATTTTGGGCCTTTGGAGTGTTGGGGGGCAACATAGCGGCTTGGCTTTCCAGTTTATTTGGAGGATTATCCCCTGTTGTTGTTACCTATCATTATTATTATTATTATTATTATTATTATTATTATTATTTATACCAGATGGTTTGTTTGTTTTTAGTATTTATTTATTTGCATAAAATGACGTTTATGAGAATAAAATCATAATCACACAAAGAAACTCCATGTTTACACATTTCGGTTATTTACTCATTTGGTATTAAATGTATGAAATTATACGATTAAGAAATGAGTAAAGAGCGTTTTAATTGTTACTAATCTTACTAACATGTAAACACGGAATTCTTTTGTGTGATTTTAAAGCGTCACTTTACGCAAATAAAATCATACAAGACCCACTCAACTTTTTTTTTGCAATTTAGTAATATTTTTTAATATATCAAATGTTTAAATCAGTTGTTAATTAGTAATAATTTTGTAAATTCTTATACTAAGTGTTTCAATAACATTAACTGATTATTGTTAAATATTTACGAATTATAAATAAACTTTATTAATTTCTCATAGTAATTAATAACTTCAGAGTAAAATTCTGCGAAATTATGGGTCAACAGTGGCGTCTTTAAGTGATGCTTCGCTGCAGGGCCGATACGAAACAGTTGCTATGAATGAGTTGTTCATTTGGGTTTCTCTGAGGGATGCTTCTCTGCAGTGCACGCAGTGCTCGCAGTTACTAAAAGTCAACTTTGCCAAATTTTCTTTATATTTATCCCAGAGTAGTTGTGGGTTTGATGGAGAGCAAGTTTTGGTTATAATGGCAAAAACATTCCTCATTTGCTTTGGGTAACAAATAGTTGATGCCTCTGCCAATGTTGTGTCCCAGTATTGATCATTTTGAAGGCATCAGTGTTTCTGAAATGCTTCTCAATAGCTTTCACACACACAGTTGTCCCTCGGAAGTTTTAAGATCATTAAATTATGTTGGTCCTTGCACTATGTGAAGCAACATTCTCAAGTAGTAGCACTCAGCATTGCTGGGATGAAAAGTGCAGATACGGCCAATGGCATCAGTTGCCATATATGTTGGTATGATCTGGAACTTGGGCTCCCTGCTTACTCCTAAAGAAAACTTTCCGTGACGTGTTCCAGGTGTAGTATTTTGTTACCTCGACGTAGGGTAATGTCTTGGTAAACGGATCTTGCTGGCACTACTAATAAGAACGCTGTTAATGCTGTTTTGGGAGGCAGTTCCACTTTCTCTTGTGCATTCCTTTCCGTAGAGTATACTCTCTCTCTCCATTCTTTAAGCGAATGCTTAAGTGGACAACCATTACGAATATTTTGAGGATTGGAAAATTTAGGAGGCACCAAATAACCTCATTACTGCTAACATACCTCCCGAATTGGTATTGGGTCACTCACACACCGCATTTTCATCGGCTAACACAAAAACAGCTGTCACTCTTTTGGTGACGTATTTGCAAATGTACTTAGTCGATTTCACAGAGTAACAGTAAGTTTCTCGAGATTGATGTGTGCCTGAAACATTTTTGCAAGGAGAGGGGGATAAGGCACGAACCACCTGTTGTCAGTTTCGATGTCTTATTTTTCGGTGTTAAATTTAACTAAAACAGTCGCTGTGAAGCCCCCATTTTCAATTTTCCTTCTTCTGTATTATGGGTAACCATCATTGGCTGATTGGGTGTCATCAGTGGACTGTCGTTGATGATTCTTAGTATATTTGCCACTTTTCATGCATGGTGCCTTCTGTGAATATCCACAGGGCCCATGTATCATGTTCTTTGTCACTAAGTCGAATAACAATGAATCCTTTTGAAGATCTGGCAACTCTGTGGAAATTATGTCGTCTATTTAAGTCGGTCGAGCCATACCAACAAGTGCGCATCCAACAGCCATACCGAATACATCCAACAGCGGGTTTCTCCAAATATGTGGGTTTTTGTAATAAGATCAAATAATTTGTTTAATGTTTTCGTAAATACTCTCGCTGTTATATAGTAGTGATCAATCGGTGACTGGTCTAAAAAAGTTCAACTGTAATCTCTGACCAAATAGGGTTGCACCTAAAGGTTACAAACAGATGCGGACATAGGACAAAGCGTCTTGAGCGTAATTCGTGCATATGCCTCGAAATCCGAGTTAACGTCCAGTAATATAAACATCATTCCTATATCGGCGACAGTCTAGTCATTAGCCACAACGTTCCGTAGATAAAAATACTCATCAAGACGCAGTTTTTTTCTGATTTAACGTAATATAAAGAAGGCGCTCACAGTCGATCTTCGTATACATAACAAAGAAATATTGATGACTGCTGGCGGATTCGTAAGATGTTGTTTGATGATCACTCTCTAAAACATTGTGTCAAATGCATACAACTCCACAGAAGATATTTATTCTGTGCAATTTCCTGTGAGTGAAGATAAGAGGATACAGCAAAGCATCATATGAACGGAGCATTTTTGGAACCCCCAGAAAATTTTCGCTTCTTCTCTGAAGGAATCTGTCAAGGCTATCATACTGTTTCAGATCAGCAATGAGTACAGCTACATCGTTAGTGGTTGGGGCGTTAAAACGACGTCCATATTCACTAGTTGGCTTATTGTCTGCCCGCATAACTACTTTGTGCTTGTCTGTAGGCATCCGTTCTAATGTTTAAAACATTCTTACCAGGTGGTTCTGCGAATGAAATATTCTCTGCAGATTTAAAACGATGTCTGCTCGCATGCCAGATATATAAGCGCATCGCTGATCAGCCTGTAATATTTCATCGCCCTTGAAGTTTACTTTTAGAAATGTTAGATTTTCACTTGAAAAGGGAAGAAGTGATCCATCTTTGTGGTAAATTTGAACCTGGACCTTAAACGTAGGCATGAACCTACCTTCTTGCAGTATTGATGACGTGCAAACGCTGTAATTTGGAAGCTGGAGTTGTATGCCCTTATGCTTTTGGAGGAAATGTTTGGAATCTGCTGTTTTACCATATAAGTAACATAACAGTGATTATTTAAGTAGCTGTAGCTTCACTTTACCATTAGACCAACATATTCCTGTTGGTTCACGTTTATATTTCTTTGCCTAACAATGATTACATTCGATATCCATCTTTCCTATTAGAACTATAGGGTGATTACAGTATTCGTATTCAGAGTTCTAATTAAGTGCCCCTAATTTTAGCTCAGAATGTCAATTCACCACCCTTAATTCTTCCTTTCTACGTCGAACTCGTTGTACACGCAGCTCTCTTGTTTTTTCTTCTGAAGTTTCCCTTGCCCTAGACATTGAACCGCGCATTCGTTCCTGCTGTAGACGAAGCTCTCTTTCCACCGAAGCTTCCCTTGCCTTTGATGTAGAAACTCGCATAGGCAGTCTTTTAGAGAAAGTTCCCGTTGTTCTGGTGTATTCGATACTCGGACAGTTTTTTGTCCTTTAGCTGCAGGATTTCGTGAAAAAAAATGCTCTTGCTTTTCTTAGGTGGTATTTTGATAAGTATGAATTTAGATGTATCCTTTGAATGATTATTAAAATACAGAAAAAAAGATAAACCATATGCTTGTTGGTTTCAAGACTCGAGTTGAGTTTATTCAGAAGAAAACTGCAATAGGTTATATACTGCTCAAACGTTATAAACACAACCTTTCACCAATCATCTGAATGCTTGTTAGGGAGTTGAAGGGAGACACTTGTAGCTCCTTTGCCTCTTCGAGAGAGACTTCCCTATCTACGAGGGTTGGGGCATAAGTCATGGCAACTATTTTTTTTTCTTGTAGATATGTGAACGGATCACAAACGGATATGTGTCGTGTGGAAGTTCTGCAGGCATAGTGTATATGGAGAAAAACAGATGGCTCTGTGATAGTTGGTAGTAGCGCATCGAGGGCTGTGAAATCAGACAGGTGGTGAGTGTCGTGCGAGATGGAAGTAACCCGTGTTAAGCAGCACGCTTACATCAAAATAGCCGTTCTCCGAGGGAGAAATGCGATGGAATGTCACAGTGAATTCGTGGAAGCCCTTGGGAATAATGCCCTACCATACCGTACAGTAGTACGGTGGGTAGGAAAGTTTCAGCAAGGACGTTTGTCAACCAGTGATGAGCAACCGTGAAGGCCATATTGCCCTGTATACTACCGTAATAAATAAGTGTGTTACGATATTTCAGTGCTATTCAATGTCCACACATATAGTTAACACCTTGTCCTTTCGTCTGTATATGTAACATATTCCAACAGGACTGGTATTTTCAAGAAAAAAAATAGTTGCCATGAATTTTGCCCAAACCCTCGTATATCGCCTGTTATATTCGTTTCCAGCTCATTATTAATAATTCTTTTAATGAATGTTCTGTAATTGCATCATTTTTTACTCATTGTTATAATTCTTTGCAACGAACGTTTTATCATTGCATCGTCACATCATTGAACTGCTTGTCATGAGATGCTACTTATAAATATGTACTGCCATCATCATGAACATCGATTTATTACCTATAATTATTTTTTCGAAATCTGAGGTAGACAGTAACCTTCCTCATGCTTTGAAGGTCAAGTGTGCAAAGGTTCATAAAAATCGGAATAAAACTGTAGATTTGTATTACATGCAAACAAACCCACCGAGATACATTCTTCTTTATATATATACTAGAAGACGGCCTGGCATTGCCCAGGATAATTACACTTGTAGGTAAACAGAACAATCTCAAAAATTAAATTGTAACTCAAATTGGTTAAATAATATATCATGAAAAAATACACAGAGCAAAGGGACTATACATTCTTAGAAAAACCTTTAAAACAGGAATTCTAGGCGATAGACCAGTAATTTATCTAAACAATTCTTCACTTGCCTCAGATTAAAACGATATCCATCTTCACCACCGGTGAACATCACTGGAAACTTTAGACCTAAGTTTTTCTTGCCCTGAACGTAGAATCTCTTATACCCTCTTGCTCTATTCGAAACTTCCGTTGTTCAGATGTTTCCAATAAATCTATAGATTTTTCTATTTTAGGTGCAGATTTTCTCTGACCAATACTCGTTCTTTCTCTTTCCTTTCCAGGCACATAAATTTTTGAAAGTCGTCTGGACGTTGAATAAGGATCTCAAGGGAGACACGTATCCGATACTTCTATTTACTTACTTACCATTTGCTAAATACAGCACGGAGCTAAAGGAGTGCTTCGTATGTTGTCTTTCCACTCTTTCTCAATAGTCTGCTATCTCTCCCATATCTCCAGTTACTGATCATTTATAAAGATTTTCAAGACATCGCTACGTGCTAAGAACTCTCAGTTCTAAGAAAAGCCTGAATAAAAGTAATTATAGACATGGTTACAAATTGAAACTTATCTATATTCACGGTATAAAAAGGAAAGGTAAACCGATAAACAGTTGCAGCATTGTTAGGAGAAGATTACAATCTTGTCCGTGGTTCACGGGGTATTTCGCAGAGGGCGCTGTTTCAAAGGAGGCCGTTTTTCTCATTATTTTTGTAAGATAATTGCTCGTTTTCTTCTGTATATTTACATAATTGTTAATTTTAAGGTTTTATTTATTTTTTTAGAAATTCAATTAGAAGAATAAATAGCATTTGAAATATAACATATATGCTTTATTGCATTATGAAGATTTGTCATTCAAACGAATGAGTAGCCGATGAGTGAATATTAATTTTATAAATTTCATTAACTTTCAAATTGTGTCATATTATTATTCTAACATTATTGTTAAGAAATGTCATAGTGAACCTACAAATTATAAATCATTATATTTGATTAGTTGTGAAGAAATATTTTCAATGAAAATTAAAAATAGAACGTGACTTTAAGTGACTCGCATATTGAGTTTTAGAATAAAATATATTAAACATATTGAAAGGAGTAATTTTAATCATATTGAGTTTTATAAACTATTTTTATATTACATTTGAAGTATTAATAATTTGAAGAAAATGAAGTTGAAGTTCTTGTGGGATTGAAATCCAATATTAAATGTGAGGAATGATTTTTGCTGAAGCATGTAAAATTCCAAAAACAAAATTCTACAAGTTTCAGAAAAATCATTCTTCACTTTTGATATTGGATTTCAAAAACAAAAGTTTCAATTCAAAAACATTACACTGGCATTGGTGAAATCAATTATTTATTTATATATTGAATTTTATTTACTTCAAATTATTAATAAGTATTATTAAAATTATACAGCAGATTTACGTGTTTATTACATACAAGTTACTTATTAAAACATTTATCTCATTTTGCCGCATTCTCAGCAACACATAATAGTGTAACACTTCGGTTACTACATCTTTTTTATGCTCTTCGCAAGGGAATGAAAATAGAGTACTCTCTAATGTTTGGCAATAGCGATTTCGTAGGCATATTCTTTCTCTGCAGCAGTTGACATGTAGAAAATATTTACTTTCGGATGAATAAGGCGGCCTCTGGTTTTCAGAGCTGCCTCCTTATGCTCTGAAAATGCACCTTCAGATGAAAAAGCATGTCTACAAACTTCACAAGAGCTAATTTTTTTTTCCCATTTTATTGCAAGCAAAACCTGTAACATAATAAATTATACACTCTATAATTGGTGCTTCATAGCAGATGACACATTTCAGCTTCCCACTCTGACGTGGCTATCACTCTATCCAGCTTTAATTTTAATTTCTCAATCAAAACAGATTTTCTGGAAGGATCCTTGGTACAAAACATTTTTTTCCCATTTTCAGTCACTACAAAAAAGCAAGAAAAAACCATCACATAAATAAATAAATACATGTAAATAAATGAATAACAAACACAATTGTAAGGAATGCAAGATCAAGAGAAAGGGTATATACAGGATGTTGCAGATAACTACAGGGCAGTATAACAGGAAGCCTACCCGCTTAATTGCAGGGGCCGGCTTGATCGATTGGCAGAATGGAGGGAGATGAAGGTGGCCTGCAGCAACCATCCATTTCCACAGTCGGGGAGGGGGGGTGGGGTGAATGTCAAAACTGTCATGTTTCTGTCGTTCTTGTTCCCTTCGTTTGTAAAATTACCCAATTATCATTTGATGTCGGCTACCCATTACACTGCCCTGTAGTTATCTGCAACACAGGGGGCGGCTGGAAATCAAATGATATTAATACCAATAGGGCTTAATAAAACGAAGCAGATATGTGTTTGAAGGCGTACGATGCTATTTAAATAATTTACATGTCATTGTCATGCAACATTTGACACATTCCATGATTTATGAGGGGTATCCCTAAACTTTTGATAACATTGCGTATATGCGCAATAGAAGAGAGGAAGTCAGTCCACTTGTCCACAAGAAACATTTATTCTTCATATATGTATACATTTCAGTCACCAAGTGATCTTCATGCCTTTTAAAAGCTACTATTAAGACATTTTTTAAACCAGATTATTAAAATTACTTTACTACTCGATTATATTAATTATAAGTTCAGTTGCTAAATTTAGGAAATGCATTGGTTGGGCATCTTTGGTTTAGGGCTCTTAATTTAGAATAAAGTGGCACCAGGGCCGTTTCCAGGACTTTTTAAATGGAGGGTATGGCTTCCCAAAGGGAAGGTATTATATTAAATCTTTTATCTTTAATAGACCACTAATAATTAGACCTCTGCTAAACCTCAGCCGATCGCAACAGTTCGTATGAATTTTCAAATTTTCCTTTAAAATTTCTTCATTTATAAAAAATGTTTGTTTTTGTCCTTTTTTTTCCGTCTTAATAACGAGTTTTCTAATAACAAGAAAACGACACTTACTTACAGATAGATTGATTGTCACAAAATAAATAGGGTGGCTCAGTGGTTGCGTGATCACCTCTGATGCCAGAGGACGCGGGCTTGACTCCGGCCGAGGACGGAGAGGATTTTTCCAGGGAGAAACTCCTGAGATCACATGCACTTCCTTCGGAAGGGAAGTGAAGCCATTGGTCCCATATAGTGGTTTGCCGGCTGCACAGATAAACAACCCTTGCGAGGCAAAATGTGCGGCCCATATAACGCCGTCCTGAAATGGCCATAGCAGTTGTAATGGACGTTAATACCAAATAAACCAAACCACACCAAACCAAACTAAACCAAACCAAAATAAACAGATGACGACAACGATAATCTGCAGCCGCACCATTTTGCTCCTGTTTCGTCACCCTCAGCCACTTTTCTTTCATTCGCGCTATTTTCACCAACAATTGTCCTCTCTTTCTCCTAAGTTCATTACAATATTCTTAATAACATAACGTGACTTGGGAAAAATATTCTAATTTCGTGGATTTGACTCCGTATCATAAACTTAAAAAGCACATCGTAAAATAGCTTGAGCAACTGCATGGTTTGTGTGGAGATCTTTACTTCGGGTGGCATTTAAGAAGTATCAATTAATATACATGCTAACATGATGTAACTTCTTGAAATGTGCACAGTATTCGGTGATATTGTTACCATTAATAAAAATACAGATTGTAAAACGAAACAATAAAACCCGTATTCGGAATGAGCGCTTGCTTAAGACCAGTGTTGAATACACATTCCATATTACTGAATTTGTACTCAAGAATGGTTTGCAGAAGAGCTTTAGTGCTCATTCTTAATGCGATTTTAATGTTTCGACGTTATTAATTTCATTTATAACCATACAGGACAAACCTTTAAAATGAGCATAAAACATAATGAAATTAAACAGGCTTACCTAAACTGTTGTTGAGAATAACGTCAGTTTCACAAAGTGACCATTGCTTTCCACCATCTGTCGCTTGGGAATCTGGCCTCCCTGTGCGGAGCACCGCCACACGCCAGTGGAAGCAACCACGGACAAGATTGTCATATGTTCAAATGATTTCGTCGTACTACCTTTCTTTCTTATACCGTGTCTATATTGTACAAACTTTGCCTTGCATTGTTAGTCTACAGATATATATTGTTGATCCTTGCATAGTGTTGGTGGATTGCGTATTGACACCAATGCTGATACTTATTGTTGCACAAACTTTCCCTTGTATTGTTGGTCATGAGATATTTCTCATTAATATGCCTTGCATAACAATGAATATCGATTTTTTTATCAATAATTATTATTTTTTCGAAATCTGAGGTAGACAGTGACCTTCTTCATGCTTCGAAGGTCACGTATTAAAATTTCTTCAACATCGGAATAAAATGTAGATTTGTATAAAAAACAAACAAACCCACAAACAAACATCCTTCTTCAGATATATATGCTAGCACAGGCACCCAGGCACCAAGTGATAACGTGAGCCGGCTGGTGTGCCCATGTAATAATGGCAGTATCATCCGCATAAAAATACAGATTACAATTATCGGGTTTCGGGAAATCATGTACAAAGTAATTAAATAGCACAGGCCCGAAGACAGAACCCTGAGGGACACCGGCCTTTACAACACGGTGCGGTGAAAGATTTTCTCCAACTTTGGCTTCATAGGATCTGCCGTCAAGAAAGGATTTCATCAACAAAGTCAAATCTGCAGGGAACCCGTCTCTGATCATTTTGTAGACATGGCCCTGATGCCACACCTGGTCAAAAGCTTTACTGACATCGAGAAATACCATTCCACAGTAGCTGGAGAGGTTCAGGGGGGTGCTCAGGTCTTCAACGAGCCTCCATATCTGCATTGGACAAGAGTGGGCAGCACGAAAGCCAAACGGTTCTTCCCGAAGAAGGTCATTTGCTCGACAGTGGTCTTGGAACCTGACGAGAATCGTTTTCTCCAACGCTTTGGACATCAAGGGTAGCAGGCTAATAGGTCTGTAACTCGCAGGAATTGCAGGATATTGCCCCTGCTTGGGGATACTCAACACAATAGATTGCTTCCAAGCCACAGGGAAGTAAGAATATTTCCAGCAGACGTTAATGATATTAGTGAGAAAATCAATAAAGTTCTTTGGGAAATTCATAAGGGCGTTATTACTCACCTTGTCTTTTCCTGGAGCCTTCTTCTTTTTCACTTTACTTATGATGTTGGCGATCTCTCCAGCCTCGATGTTGTACTACGTTAAATGCTGCAGGACTTCATCAAAGTTGACAATACCTTCTTCCAAACGCTGAGACATGATTTGGCTCTCGGCCTTATCGTTGGTAGGAGTAATAAACTCCATTTCCAGTTAATCTGCAATGACTTTGCCTTGTGCTGATCAGTTTGCACATAGTCACCTTGTGGTGTACTCAGTGGAGGAAGCGTAACATTCTTCTTCTTCTGTAAAGCTCTGACCATATTCCAAATGGAATTGTCGCGAGCTGACAAGCTTTTGAGTTTTTCATTCCATCTAGCGTCACGAAGCCCTTTTATCCCCTCGTGAACTCTTCGCACTAACCTGTTGTACTTGGTTTTTAGCCAAGGTTCGAAATAACGTTGCCATAGTCTACGGGTTCTGTTTCTTTCAGCCAATGAAAAAAGTACTAAAGGACGCCTTTATGTATAGTTGGCATAGGGAACAGTAATACGGTATTGGCTGAAAAAGCATAAGAGGAATTTGAAGACGTGTTGAGATAGGCCAGGAAGGAGGACAAATAGGAGGTAATAAGAGGGCGATGAAAAATAATGCAATAGGATAACACATACAAAATTAAAATTATAAAAAAGTTTAGGAATGATAGGGTGTCTAGCAAAACGGTTTCCTAAAATTCCCTGGGAAAAAAAAATTATCCCTGAAAAAATCCCTGACTGTTCCCGATTATACAATTTTATTGACAAAGCCCGGTCGCTAGTCACCCTGTAAAATAATATCGCATAATAAAAAGGTCACTAAAATAAAAGGGTACAGAGAGCCTATGAAAAAAAGTACAGGGACGGACACAAAATGAACATAGAAGTAGAAAGATATGCCAGAACATTAAAACTGAGACAAGATAAAGAGCGGGGAAAAAAGGAAGAAAAAAAAAGAAAAAAAAAGAAGAAAAAAGACCCAAATAGCCTGCGACAAATTAGGGAATAGCTGAAGTTGAAGAGGAATATGGGAAAGGTAATGAGGGAATGGTGCCTTTGCTAAGGTTAATGCCATTAGGGGTGAGGGAATTAAATTTCCAAATAAGAAAAGACTCGAGTTGCTTTCTTTCTATTTTGTTATGGAAGTTACAACGAAGAATATTAAGGCTGATGGCCTGTAAAGAGTGACCAGGGGAATTAAAGTGTTTAGCGACAGGGGTGTCAGCATTGCTAAGAATATCGAACTTATGCCCGGCAAATCTGGAGCGTATGGTATTGCCTGTCTCTCCAATGTACTGTTTCTGGCATACTTTGCAATGTAACAAGGAAATTAACTTATGAGAAGTGCAGGTCAGGTTCTGGTTAATCTTGAAAGTAAAGGAGGAAGCACTGCTGGAAATGGAATAGCAGGGTTAAGTGCCACAACGCTTTGCATTGCAAGGAGAACATCCCTTAGTGGAAGTGCGTGGTTTGGTAATAGCAGCATGGACCAGAATATCTTTAAAATTAAATGTCCGTTTAAGAGAAACTTTTGGTGGTTCTGGTAGAATGGAGTGGAGAGGAGGAGAGTTGTCAAAAGAGATGTTTCCTTTGGACATTTTAATACTATTGAGGGTTGGATGATAAGGAAGAACTAATGTAGGTGTTGTTTGGAGAAGGTTTGGGGTTGTTGTTAAAACGAGAATTGCGTTGTTTATAGATAGAGGCGCGTATGACAGATTTGGGGTAGCCTCTTGCTTTTAGGGAGTGGGTAAGGGCATTAGCATGGAAGTCCTTGTCAGACTGATTAGTGCATATTCTATGGATGCGAGTTAACTGACCAAATGGGATGTTATCCTTGCAATGGCGCGGATGGCAGCTGTCATAGTGTTGGTCAGTGGGCTTCTTATACGGATTAGTAGACAATTTATTGTTAGTGATAAAGTAGAAAATAGAAAATAGCAGCTGTCATAGTGTTAGTAGAAAATTTATTGTTTGTGTAATATCGATATTCTCTAACTGAATGGACTTTTCCAAATAGCCCGCAGGGTGAGAAGGTTCTCAATTGTAATATCATTATATTTTATTGATTAATGTCATTCCTCCTTAGTTACACTCGTTAAGCTTAACATTATCTGAAGATATTACATTATTTCTCCACCATAAATTGCGACTATGCCGAAACCTAATGAGAAAGTGACGAAACCTTCAACTCGATCGGCTTATGGCGGGACACCCCTAAAGTCTACATCCGATGAACCTTCCCTATCAGCGATTGAATCTGCTATTCTGACACTTTTCGAGCGCCCGAATTTTTGGAGTCTTATTTCTGATAAATTCATTGATAAACTCTCCGAACTTTTAGACACCAAGTTATCTGCAGTGAACAATAATTTAAGCGAACTAACTTCTCAGTTGAACGGGATATCGACACAACTGACATCGCTCGATACAAGATGTAATTCGCTCCAAGATAATATCGACAAGTTAAACAAGGAACTTTACGTCGGCAATTGCTCCAGATTAAAAACCGCATGATGTTGAAGTCTCGGCAATCGCAAGTGGCTATCATGGAAGATTTAACAACTGCTTGATATAAACTTCTGCGGGAAGCAAAAGCACGTTATGGAAAGACCAACGCCTGGAGTTTCAGTGGGTCAGTATTCGTTAAAGACATAAATGGTCAGACCAGACGTATTAAACTGTAAAGGAGGAGGCCAACTGTAATTTGCAGAAACTACCAGTTAACATGTTCAAGACTGGTCTATCCTTTTTTATATGAAACACGCGTAGTTTATTCGCAAACCTTAACTCTTTGCAATTATATCTTGAATTATTGAACCTGACACCTAAAGTCTTAATATTTACTGAAACCTGGTTGTTTGACCAGCATGATGCACCTCTGATAGAAGGCTACAAACCTGTTTTTATTACACGGTCCAACAAAAGAGGGGGCGGTGTTAGTATTAATGTTGTTTCAAGTCTGACGTTTTCTATATTCGAGCAAAGCTCCATCGTCACCGAAGACTGTTTTATCTTAACGGTTCTTGTTAATAAAAAATGGATAATTATGGCGATTTATCGCCCTCCATCGGGTTCGCTGAAGAAGTTCGGTTCTTGCCTAACAGAATTATTACTCCGATTTCAACAGACTGGTTATCAGATATTGATCGCAGGCGATTTTAATGTGGATTTTAGTTCTCCACCACCAAACTTGTATTATATACTTGATCCCATTACACGAGCAGGCTTAGTTCCATCGGATTCTGTGTATTCGCATTATTCCTCTTTTTTTAAGAAGTATTCCTGCTTTGCTACACTTGTACCTATCTTCAGTTCTTCTCTTGATGTCCATATTACTGATCATTTTCCTCTCTTACTAGTGTTCAACTCGACTAAATTAAGTATAATTCCTCCTATAGCTTATAGGAAACGTCTAATTTCTGACCACCGTTTGGCAGTTCTTGAATCTTACCTATCTCTTACTGACTGGCCTTGTCTAATATCTCATACTTTAGATGTTAATCTAATGTTTGACGCCTTTTTACACCATGTTCAATTTGGTTTCGATCGATATCTTCCGTTTCTACGTGCTCAGAAATCATCTAATTTTATTGCCCAGCCGAAGAAACCCTGGACTACTCCCGCTCTCTTGTGCGATATATCTATGAAGAACAAATATTATTTAATCGCCCGACGATATCCCACTCCAGAAAATATTAAACGTTTTAAGGATTTCTCAAACAAGGTGCGTGCAAAAATTAAAAGGGTTAAGCGGGAATACTTCAAAGGGCTCTTGTCGCGAATTATTTCCAATAAAAGTAAATGGCAACTCATAAAAGACCTTGCTCAGGACAGAAAATCTTCTCCCCTCCCCTTTGATGGTACAGGTGAAGTTAATAAAGAAAACTTGACAGTATTTCTTCAGACCTTGTTGCCTGGTCCATCAAATGTCTCTATTGATTCTGTCAATGACGAGGATACAGTTCAATTTGATAATAATGTTACTAGTTTTTTTGTACCCCCTACTACCTCGGAGGAGGTTAAAAGTGTTATGTGTAAACTGAAGTCTTCTATGGCATTAGATCCTTTGGGCTTACCCTCAAAAATATTGGCTAACTTTAATCGATTATTAGCTCTTCCTTTGACATATATCTTTAACCACTCTATAAATGAAGGGGTTTTCCCACAGTTCTGAAACAAGCTAGGGTTACTCCGATTTTTAAAAAAGGGGACCCTCTTCTTTATGCCAACTATCGTCCTATTACCTCTTTACCGTTCTTTGCAAAGGTATTCGAGAGACTCTTTCATACGCGTTTGTCGCAATACATATTCTCCAACAATTGTATTACCACATGCCAGCACGGCTTTGTGCCTAAGCGAAGCGTTGAGACTGCGTGTTATGAGCTTCTCGAATATGTTTCAGCTGAGATGGCTTCTAAAAATTATGTATCAGAAGTTTATATTGATTTTACCAAAGCTTTCGACCTTGTTTCTGTTGATCGACTTCTTTGTAAGCTTTCTCATTATTATGGTATTTATGGTCAGCCCTTATACTGGTTAAAGTTTTTTCTGATGGAGCGTTCTTACTTTTTGCAAATATTTGATACTTCTGAGACAATAGCACGTAATGTAGGTGTACCCCAGGGGTCGATTTTATCACCCCTATTATTTTGTCTATTTATTGATGACATTGTTAATTATATTCAACCACAATCCAATTTAAAGATTATACTTTACGCTGATGACGTCACAATTTTAGCTGCGACCCCTAAATTAACTGATTTGCTAGTATTACTCAACAATGCGCTTGTGGATTTGAAGTTGTGGGCAAACTACAATTCTTTGCACGTGAACGTCAATAAAACCAAAGCGATGTCTTTTTATCAGCGGAATAAAAGAGGTGTACTCTCATTAATGTATGACAACCAACTTTTACAAACTGTGACTTCTTTTACTTATCTTTGAGTATCTATCACTCGGGATCTTACTTGGGATCTACATATCGATCTTTTACTATCTATACTGAACAGAAGGCAGGGCCTTATTTCTCGTCTGCGATACTTGCCAAGTAAAATTATCTTTCAATTAGACTATGCTTGGATTTATTCATATCTTAGCTTTTGTGTAGTGTTTTGGGGTTCTTCTACTCAACAAAACCTCACTAGAGTATTGAAATTGCAAAAGTGGTTCGTTAGATCATACCTTGGACTGCCGAAAACTGTTTCAGTAACAGCGAGATTTTCTCAACTTGGTATATTAACTATTTCTCAGTTGTATTTTTTACGTGTCTGTCTTTTTGTTTATAAAATTATTAATTCAATGTGGTTTGCCTCACCAACTTTTGAGTTGAATCGTAATCTAACAAACCATCACTACACTACAAGACTAAAAGATCAAATTATTCCTCCTTTAACAATACATAATTATCGCCGACGATGTTTATCATACGTCGGCATCATGTTTTGGTCACATTTACCTCCCAATCTTTGTTCTGAAAGGAATTTTAGCAAATTTTATAAGCAGCTCCTATGTTATGTCCGTAATCTTGACCCTGGTTTTCGCGTATGATTTTGTTATGATCAATTTTCTGTTCTTATCAACACAGAATTTGTTAGAACGACTTGGTAATGTAGTTTATATTAGTTATAGTACATTTGTTATTAATTTAACGAACT
This sequence comes from Rhysida immarginata, assembly GCA_023313115.1. Lineage (NCBI taxonomy): Eukaryota > Metazoa > Arthropoda > Chilopoda > Scolopendromorpha > Scolopendridae > Rhysida > Rhysida immarginata. The sequence goes on from JAHWFO010007252.1 coordinate 453,689, forward strand.
TTGTTGCAGCTGTTGATTACTACGCCGTATTTATTGTTGTTATGTTTAGTTTATGGTTGTCTGTATTATCATGACTTATATTAATCAGTTAGCATTTGTATTTTATTTATATGTTGGATGCCCCTCAGTGGCCTACCTGTCGGTCATTCTTGATCATACTGGCACCTGTGGGTTAACTCATCCTTTCCTTTCTAAATAAATAAAATAAATAAATAAATAAATAAATAAAGATAGAGACATCCAAAAAAGAAACTGTCCTGATAGAGTAATTGTGAGAAAACTTGATGGAGGGGTGGATGGAGGGGTGGATGGAGTTGGAATCGGTGATAAAAGGTAAGAGTGAGTCGTCGTTGTGTGGCCAGATCAGGAAAATATCATCAATATATCGCAGCCAGACTAACGGCTTCAAGGGAGACGTGGAAAGTAGTTTGGTTTCCACCTCCCCCATAAAAACGTTAGCATAGTTGGGAGCCATTTTGGAGCCCATAGCAGTGCCACTGATGCCATAACAGTGCCACTGGTGCCAGAAACAGTAGGTTGGAGAGACAGGCAATACCATACGCTCCAGATTTGCCGGGCATAAGTTCGATATTCTTAGCAATGCTGACACCCCTCTCACTAAACACTTTAATTCCCCTGGTCACTCTTTACAGGCCATCAGCCTTTATATTCTTCATAGTAACTTCCATAACAAAAAAGAAAGGAAGCAATTCGAGTCTATTCTTATTTGGAAATTTAATTCCCTCACCCCTAATGGCATTAACCTTAGCAAAGGCACCATTCCCTCATTACCTTTCCCATATTCCTCTTCAACTTCAGCTACTCCCTAATTTGTCACAAGCTCTCTGGGCCTTTCTTTTTCTTTTTTTTCCTTCCTTTTTTCCCTCTTTATCTTGTCTCAGTTTTAATGTTCTGTCATATCTTTCTACTTCTATGTTCATTTTGTGTCGTCCCTGTACTTTTTTCATAGGTTCTCTGTACTGTTTTATTTTAGTGACCTTTTTTATTATGCGATACTATTTTACAGGGTGACTAGCGACCGGGCATTGTCAATAAAATTGTGTAACCAGGAACGGTCAGGGATTTTTTCAGGGATAATTTTTTTTCCCCAGGGAATTTTACGAAACCGTTTTGTTAGACACCCTATCATTCCTAAACTTTTTTATAATTTTAATTTTGTATGTGTTATGCTATCCTATTGCATTATTTTTCATTGCCCTCTTATTACCTCCTATTTGTCATCCTTCCTGGCCTATCCCAACACGTCTTCAAGTTCCTCTTCTGCTTTTTCAGCCAATACTGTTTTACTGTACCCAATGCCAACTATATATAAACGCGTCCTTTAGTACTTTTTTTCAGTATCTACAGTTAGAATCAAGGGTGGAAGCACTGTCCAAGGAACTTGGTAGCAAAATTGATAATTTAAAAAAGGATGTTCAAAGTGCAAGTTTAGAGACTGCCAATGGCCTCGCTAACCTTGGTAATATTATCAAGGACTTTATGGGCTCTCCTAGTAATTCTGATTCATCCATAATAGTGGGAAATCCTCAAAACGCTTCTACTTGCCTGGAAGTGGCCAACGAAGGAAACGCCTCATTACGAGCTAGCGTTAAAAGAAGGCACGAAATTGATTCTGCCGACAGTGATGGAGGTGACTGGCGTATTGTGCAGAATAAAAGAAACAAAGGTGGTGTTAGGATAGACAACAGCCAGGCCACTGTTAATATCGACGATAGTGTCTCTGTAGCCCTACGAAGTAACAAAACTAAGCTTAGTCATCCCCAAAACAATGTCGTCCATGGAAAGTAAGCTGTTTACATTCCTCTGATTATTATTCGCCATCATGGGAAGCCAATCAAGGAAATTCTAGACGATATTAAAAATCACGTGGCTCTGGATAAAATTACTGCCCACACGGGTCGTTCAGACACCAATAAAGTCAAATGTCATGACGAAGAAACGCACAAAACTCTAGTTTCTGGGATCAAAAGGAATGATGTTCTTAAAATCGAACACCACCAACTAAAATCTGAAAAGCTACTTATATACGTTGTTCGTAACGTTGACAAAACATACGATCTCGAAGATTTCTGTGAAGACGTCAGAAGTGCCAACTACTTCCCGGACAAAGCAATTAGGCCTTAAAAAGCAAACGGGGCTGTCGAGATGCCAATGGTTCTAGTCCTCCTCCAAAACACTGAACATAATAAGTCCTTCCTAAATCTGAAACGTATTGGTCCACTTGCTGTAGTAGTTGAATTATTTAGGGGTAACAAAAGGCCATTGCAATGTTACAATTGCTTACGTTTTGGGCACGTGTCTCAGGGTTGCACCGAGTCACCACGTTGGAACAAGTGCGCAGGCGATCATCAATCAAGGGACTGTACGAATATAAAAGGTAAAGACCCACCTAAATGTATTCGCTGTGAAGGCCAGCACACAAGCAGCTATACAAAATGCCCCAAATACCCACAAGTCAATAGGAATAGAAATTCTAAGGTAGTTGAAGGTAGTTCTTTTGCTTCCGTTGCCTCTGCTTCAGCTGGTATTGGAGCTGTTGACCACAAAGAACTGGCTAAAATTCAAAGATTTCTGGGTAACTTAATGAATATGCTGAAAGAAAGTGGCAACGATTTGCCACAGACTACTCCAGTTGAGAGCAGGAAATAATCATGGTTAGACATCCGTAAAAAGTACTAAAGCAAGGAAAACTACGATGCACTATCTATTGTGGGGTAGCTATTGTTGTCAAAAAAGGTATTAATCACACTAAGATTGTCACACCTAACCTTATCAATATGGAAGCAGTATCCATTATCCTTAAAGATGTTGACGTTGGTGAGGTCAAGTTTACTACCGTATATAACCCTCCAGGGCACAAACTCGTTCCTTGAGACCTCGATGAGTTTTTGTCCAGACCCATTCCAGTTGTTATGGCAGGTGATTTAAATGCGAAGCACCATCACTGGAATTCTAGATGCACAAATCAGAGAGGCTCAGTTCTTTATAGATACATGTTAGACCAGATTGACACTTCCATGGTCGGTCCCCTTGAAGATACATACTACTGTGATCACTCACCTCTCAGTGATGTGCTTGACATAGCTGTCCTCAAGGGGTTTATCAAACCATACAACATATACACAGTGAATACCTTATCATGTGACCACCTCCCTGTTGCTTTAAATTTCGAGGATATAAATATCGATCTAACGGTAAACTTCGTAACAAGCAGGACTGGAAATTGTTTAGGGAACTTCTAAAAGATAGTAGCATTCCATATCAGGAGCAGCAATGACATCGACGAAAATGTCAAAAATGTCACTCGCACAATTCTCATGGCTTCCGATGCTAGTGCTTCTCCAGTTGATTACAAGCGGCCAGATCATCTTGAGCTTCCTCCCCGCATCAGGCAGACTATTCAGGAAAAAAATACTTACAGAAGACTGTGGCAACGTACCAGGGTCCCGTAATTCAAGACGGAATACAACAGGCTATCGCGGAAGATCAGCAAGCAAATCCAGGACTTACGGAATCAAAGGTGGAATGATAAGATAAAGAGTCTGTCCATCCAAGACAATTCTCTTTGGAATACTGTCAGGGCCCTTAAAAGCAACAGGGATATTATCACCAGGATCATGAATGACTGTTGGCTAAACGGTCACTTCCCTAGCGCCTGGAAGGACTCAATCATCCTCACTATTCCCAAGCCGGGACTTGATCCTGCTCTTCCCATCAGCTACAGGCCCATTAGCTTACTGCCAGTGCTCTCCAAGGTCTTTGAGCGAACTATTCTGAAGAGGTTCAACGACTTCTGCGAGGCAAACAACCTTATTCGTGAAGAGCAATTCGGCTTCCGCACAGCTCACTCATGTCAGCTCCAGGTATGGAGGCTTGTTGCTGATTTGAACGGTTCTCTCAATCTTTCTATATTTGGTGGTATCATCTTTCTTGACGTTCAAAGGGCCTTTGATCAAGTCTGGCATGATGGACTCATTTATAAAATGATTACTTGTGGTTTCCCTGATGACCTGATTGCCTTGGTTCGCTCCTTTCTAAGAAACAGGACCTTCCGTGTAAAGGTTGGTGACTCCTTGTCTGACCCTTCTGATGTTAATGATGGTGTTCCCCAAGGCTCTGTCTTGGGGCCTGCCTTGTTCAATTTCTTTATCCACGACTTTCCTAAGTTTACAAAGTGCAATCTTTACTTGTTTGCTGACGACGGGTCCATCGTGACCTGGGCACGTAATCCAGTCCACATCATCAGCCGTCAGCAAAAAGCTCTACACCAGTGTGAGAGCTGGTTCTCTAAGTGGCGCTTACAGCTAAATGTTAACAAGTGTAAAGCTATGTTCATCACACGCAAACGCAAAAACCCTCCAAGGCCCCTCATCACACGGTAGGAAGCTTGAGTGGGTTAAAAATTATAAGTACCTCGGAGTTGTGATTGATTCCAAGCTCAAATGGAACGACCATGTCCAAAATTCGCTTAACAGGGCTAAGAAAGCTAAGTTTAGTCTCATCGTGCTACTGGGGTGAAACAGCGCTCTGAGAGTGGACAACAAACTCTTGTTTTACAAGGTAGTGATTCGTGCCATTTTACTTCACGGTATGCCTGCTTGGGCTTCCATTTGCAATTCGAAATGGAAAGATATTCAGACCTTCCAAAATGTTACCCTCCGGTCCATTGCTCAACTAGACAGAAGAGTTGCCAACAATCTTTCTATCTATGAAGATCTGGGGATGACCCACATTGGTTCCTATGTTCAAACACTTCTCAGGAACATGCTGCCCAAGATGGAACATCATGAAAATACCCTGGTTGCTGGTATACTGGACCACTCACTCACTATCAGGGGTTCCCTCAGGTTTCGAAGACCCCGTCATATCTTGGATGTCAATTTCGAGAACATTAACAAGGCCGAGTTCCCCAACTACTGGATCTGCTAGATCCTAGTTTTTCGGACTCGCTATTCGTCAATCCAAAATCCGATTCTCGTCCCTACCATGAAGGGACTCTTTTCTGGATGACTTAAAGAGGTTCATCAGACTTCTTTCCTACTTCAGTGTACCTCGTTTGGTTTACGATTTGGTCGAGCGTGTAAAGTGAGTTAAATGCTCCTGGACCACTCGTACTACTTTTTCACTACACTGATCGATTGTCGATTGTACCTTTTTCAAAATGATAAGGATGGCAACGTATCCTGAGGACGATCAGGACGATCAAAACGGACTAGCTCTTCAAGGTATCACTCCACTCTCTTTTCAGGTATCATTTCATTATTCTCATTTCACGGTGCGCCCTTTTCAGGGCGATATTCACCTTCTGTTACGTATTATGTGCTGGTCCCTGGCGTTGGAATTAATATTCCCATAAACCAGTACATCAAGACGCTCATTTTCCTTCTGGGTCCCTGGCGTTGGGATTAATTCCCTCGCAAACCTAACTAAGGACATTTTCTCATATCATCTATTATTATTCTAATAACTCACGAGCGGGTCCCTGGCGTAGAATTAATTTTCTCGCAAACCTGACTTGTTCATTTTTTTCTTAGAGCTAGGTGCGTCCTTTTCAGGATAAACTTTAGCACACACCTAGCTGCGAGGTTACTCCCCCCCCCCCCCTGGCTCTATACATTTATATATGATGGCTTCGTCCAAATTAACCAAGTTGAAGTCGGCGAAAGAGCATTTGCTAGTGGCGGATGGTAAAACTGTGTCCTGCGAAAAAGCCTACCGGGATGCCAGCTTGGATGGTAGGTTTGCTGCATTTGACTTAGTGTTCAACGAAATGTTAGAAGCCCTCTGGGATGAAATAAACGCTAAGTATAGTGCACTGGAGGAAAAAGTCGAATCCCTACACAAAAGTTTTGAGAAGTTCGAAGGTATCAATAAGGAAATTAAGGACTCTCGTAGAGATGTTATTGACAAGATAAGCGAACTTAGGAAGCCTTTGGGCAATGCTCCGGGACTCCGAATGCAAGAAACTCCATGGAAGATAATCCAGTTGATAACAGCAAGGTAAGTAATGTCTTAAAAACTATTTCCTTTTCTAATAGTGTAGAATCTATGGATATAATAGAAAATAGTGGCTGTTTGACAAACGGTGGCAGTAAGAGAAGTCACTCTGATGGAACTGATGAAGAAGTGGATGACAGTCCCTGGATTGGTGTCACTAATAAAAAATTCAGAAAAGGCACGAGGATCGATAACCTAAAGACCGTCTCCAGAGTAAACAAGCCGTCAGCGCGTTTAGAATGAGGAATCTGAAGAATGGACAAGGTCGCTCGGCTAATGAAGACCATAGAATCACGAAGAGGTATGTACCGCCGATTATCGTGCGGACTCATGGCGTCCCGTTTAAGACGATTTTAACTGAGCTCGTGATGCATGTTCCAGTGGAAAAGATCTCCGTTCATACGGGCAGAGCTGAAACCGTCAAGGTTAAATGTGAAGACGAAGAAACGCACAACAGGTTAGTCTCTGGAATTAAGTCTGATAATATTCTAAAAATTCAGCATCATCAACTGAAGTCAGAGAAGGTCTTGAAATACGTGATACGTAATGTGGATATTACGTATGACCTCGATGACTTCCAAGAAGACCTAAAAAGAGCCAACTACTTCCCGGAAAAATTAATTCGCCTGAGGAAAGCCAAAGGATCCATTGATATGCCGATGGTTTTGGTTCTGCTCCCGAACTCCGAACACAACCAGTCATTGAAAAACATAACACCTAATAGGCCGCTTGCAGTAACAATGGTGACCTTTCGAGGGAACAAGAAGCCACTACAGTGCTACAACCGCCTGCGCTTCGTACACGTATCCATGGGCTGCACGGAAGATCCTCGTTGTGTAATAAATGTGCTGAGGGGCATTAGTCAAGAGATTGTCCCAGGATCAAAGGACAAGACCCCACAAAGTGCATCAGATGTGGTGGACAGCACACTTCAAGTTACACGAAATGTCCAAAATACCCCCAGGTTCAAAGGATGCCTAGTTCTAAAGTGACAGTAGGCAAATCCTATGCTGCTGCTGTGTCTATGCCGGAAGATAAAGGCCTCAACATCGACGACCTACCATGTATGTATAAGCAATTAGGACGTATCTTTCATCTGTTTTCTAATCTAGGCCAAAGTTACCCATAGATGATTGGGCTCCTTACGACCAACTAATTTTAGTATGGCTGCACAACGTTATACTGTATTCAACAAAGGTGAACTTTGGTGCGTGATATGGAACGCTAGGGGCATTCCCCAAAAGCGTATCGAGTTTCACAAATTTCTGTTAAAGCAAGAAATCGACGTTGCTTTCCTTTGTTTAACTCATCTCAAACCAAGCCAAGACTTCAAGCTACCTGGCTATTGTGTGTACCGTAAAGATCGAATGGCTTCAAATGCTGCAAGATGTGCTTCTGGGGGCGCTGCGATCATCATTAAGAAGGGAATTCAACACCAAGAATTAGTCTCCAAGTCTTATGCAGGTATGAAATCGGCCTCCATCATTATCAATGACGTCTCCTGTGGTGAAGTGAAGTTCGTGGTGCTCTACAATTCACCTAAACATTATCTTGACATTAGTAAGCTTGATGAACTCTTCAGTGGTGACACTCCAGTCGTTCTAGCTGGTGACCTAAATGCCAAACACCCAAGCTGGAAATCCAGAATGCAGAATTACAACGGCATGATTCTCTATAGGTACATACAAGGTAGAGATGATATCATCGCTGCTGGACCTGTGGAGGACACGTACTACTGCGACCACTCCCCTAGTAGTGACGTTTTGGACATCTCGCTCTTGAAGGGTTTCTTCAAACCGTACAATATCTTCACGATTGATGCCATTTCTTCTAACCACAAGCCTGTGGCGTTGGATCCTTGACAATGTCGACATAATTTTCCGAGAGGAACTGATACATCATCAAGACTGGAAGCTCTACAAAGATATTCTTAAGGAATATGGCTGTCATCCCGACGTTGCTTGCTGTACAGAGGACATCAATCAACGTTTTGAAGATATCACCAGATGTATTAACAGTGCCATAGAAGCTAGTAAGTATCCATCAGAGAATAAACCTTCTCATCGAATCCAACTCACTCCTGGAAAACAACGCCTAATTTCTGAAAGAAACAGGACCCGTAGACTATGGCATCGCTATCGTGAACCTTGGCTCAAAACCAAGTATAACAGGCTAGTGCTAAGAGTCTAACAGGATATAAAAGAGCTTCGCGACGCTAGATGAAATGAAAAACTCAAAAGCTTGTCGGCTCGCGACAATTCCATTTGGAGTATGGTCAGAGCTTTACAGAAAAGGAAGAATGATAAGCTTTCTCCACTATATACTCAACAAGGTGACTATGTGCAAACTGATCAGGATAAAGCCCAAGTCATTTAACGAAGTACAACATCGAGGCTGGAGAGATCGCCAATATCATAAGTAAACTGAAAAAGAAGAAGGCTCCAGGAAAAGACAAGCTGAATAATAACGCCCTTATGAATCTCCCAAAGAACTTTATTGACTTTTCTCACCAATATCATTAGCGGCTGCTGGAAATTTTCTCACTTCCCTGTGGCTTGGAAGAAATCTATTGTGTTGAGTATCCCCAAGCAAGGGCAAAATTCTGCAATTCCCGCGAGCTACCGACCTATTAGCTTGCTACCCTCGATGTCCAAGGTGTTGGAGAGAAGGATCCTCGTCAGATTCCAAGATCACTGTCTACCAACTGACCTTTTTCGGGAAGAGCAGTTTGGCTTTCGTGCTGCCCACTCTTGTCCGATGCAGATATGGAGGCTCGTTGAAGACCTGAGCAACCCCCTGAACCTATCCAGATACTGTGGGGTGGTATTTCTCGATGTCAGTAAAGCTTTTGACCAAGTGTGGCATGAGGGTCTAGTATATAAAATGATCAGAGACGGGTTCCCGGCCGATGTGATTTTGATGGTGAAATCCTTTCTTGACGGCAGATCCTATCAAGCCAAAGTTGGAGAAAATCTTTCCACGCCCCGTGTTGTAAAGGGTGGTGTCCCTCAGGGTTCTGTCCTCGGGCCTGTGCTATTTAATTACTTTGTACATGATTTCCCGAAACCCGATAATTGTAATCTGTATTTTTATGCGGATGACACTGCTATTATGATATGGGCACACAAGCCGGCTCACGTTATCACTCGGCTGCAGTGCCCCTTGAAGCAGTTCAAAGACTAGTTTAACTGCTGGAAGTTGAATTTTAACGTAGGAAAGTGCAAGGCTTTGCACCTCAATAGGAAGCTCAAGCATCCCCCAGATTCTCTTGTTCTGTTCAATAAGAAACTGGACTGGGTGGACAACTACAAGTATCTGGGAGTTATCATTGACTCAAGACTCTCATGGAACCAGCACATGGCGTATGCTCTGAACAAAGCGAAGAGGGCTAAGTACAGTATCATAGCGCTCATGGGTCGCAACAGCGCCCTCAGCATTGACAACAAGCTACTTCTGTACAAATCGATTATCCAGACCATACTCCTCTATGGCATGCCTGCGTGGGCGACTATCTGTAAAACCAGATGGAGTGAACTACAGTCATTCCAGAATGTTACCCTGAGGACCATTGCCCAGCTGGACAGAAGGACGGTGAAAAACCAATCCATCCACATGGATTTAAACATGGCCCATATCGGAAAGTTTATGCCGGATCTCCTTTTGATTATGATACAGAAGATGAAAACTCACGACAATAAGCTTGTGAAATGGATTCTAAAGAACTCAATGAATATGAACTGGCATACGAAGTATCATAAACCGAGGCACGTTCTTGACATCAATTTTGAAGATATTAGCAACGTCTCTTTCCCAGACTACTGGAATCTGTGATAATCTTCTTTCTCCTTGTATTTTTTATTTCGTTTGCTTTTTGTTTCTGACAATCATCAATCTTATTTTCTTTTTTGTATTATATGGAAGACCGCTTGGGTTGGTTAGGCTTCTTGACTGCCTCAGTGTATTTCATTTGGAGTTTATTCTGTTTAGATGAGCTTTGTGAAAGCGCTGCTTTCGTCCGATCCTAACAAATGTACACTTCACTGTTCGATTGTCGATTGTCGACTTTTTTCAGAATGGCAAATTCATCACGAATGATGATGATAAAGCGCAGCTTATTGCAAATTCACTTTCAGAACAGTTTAACACGCCTAGTGATGGTCGGCAAATAGGACTTGATATATCTGAGAAAGTAAAATCCTGCATAACTTGCTTCTATAATATTCACGGCAATGAATTCCCAAAACATAGCATTGTTGTAAATGAAGTCTAAAGAATCATTAAAATTTTAAAAACGAGAAAAGCTCCAGGTAAAGACTCTATTAAGAACAGTGCTTTGAAAAATTTACCTCAAAATACAATTCAAGATATTGCAAAAGTGATTAACGACTGCTGGAAGAACACTTACTTTCCGGATGCTTGGAAGCAATCAGTTGTCTTAAGCATTCCTAGGCCAGGACAGAATCCTGCAAATCCTGTTAGCTACAGGCCCATAAGCTTGTTACCATCAATCTCCAAAATCCTGGAACAAACAATTCTCAAGAGATTCATTAAGTACTGTGATGCCAACGATCTCATCCGCGATGAACAATTTGGCTTTCGCTCAAACATTCCTGCCAACTCCAAACATGGAGGCTCGCAGCGGATATCAATGAGCCCCTTAATCTCTCTATGTATTGTGGGGTCGTTTTCCTCGATGGACACAAACCCTTCGACCAAGTCTGGCACGATGGTCTTATTGTTAAAATGATTATAGATGGATTTCCTCAAGATATAATTACTCTTATACACTCGTTTCTCTCCAACCGGTTCTTTCAGGCCAGATTTGGAGATAGTCCATCTCCCATGTATGAAGTAAAAGCTGGTGTTCCACAGGGTTCAGTCCTGGGGCCAGTATTATTCGATTACTTTATGCGAGACTTTCCAAGTCCTTCCAAATGTAAGCTCTTTTTTTACGCAGATGACGCTGCTCTACTGACCTGTGCTCGTCAACCAGCCATAGTAGTCTCGCGGCTACAGAAGGCTCTAAAGGAGTGTGAAAGCTGGTTTAGCGAGTGGAGGCTAAAATTGAATGTAGACAAATGCAAGGCGATGTTTGTCTCCAAAAAGAGAAAGACATCATTAGATTCTCTAACACTACATGGCACAAAACTGGACTGGGTTGAAACTTACAAATATCTTGGTGTTGTTATTGACTCTAAACTTACCTGGACTCCCCACGCAACTTATGCGTTGAATAAGGCTGGAGAGCCAGGTTTAGCTTGATTGCTCTGCTGGGCCAGAATAGTGCTCTAAACATTAATAATAAACTCTTACTCTATAAGGTCATTGTTTGGACCATCTTGACGTATGGTATGCCCGTCTGGACCACAATATGTAAGACTAGGTGGAAAGAACTGCAAACGTTCCAAAACGTTACCCTTAGGACTATTGCGCAAAAAGATCGGAGAATTGTTCGCAATTCCTCCATTTATAATGACTTCAACATGACTCATATTGGCAAATACATTCAAGGGCTCATGGAATCCATGCTGCCCAATATAGAAAATCATAGCAACGAGCTAGTCTCGGGCATTTTAAATCATCCTATGCATAGAAAGAGATATCGTGATCCAAGGCATATACTTGATATTAATTTTGAAGACATTGATAATGTCTTATTTCCAGATTACTGGACTTCATAGGTCGTGTTTTATCTAATACTAGTGGTCTGCTACTAGTCTAAACAGTCGTCAATCAAAATCACCTCCAACCAAGAGGGGTTATTTTCTCCTTCATATTATGGATGACCTTTATGGGTTCATCACGCTTCTTAACTACTTCAGTGTAATTCCCTTGGCATTTATTTAGGAAGGGTGAGATTATGGAAGCTTAGCTTCAAGTGCCACGCGAATAATGTTTCACTACACTGCTCGATTGTCGAGTACTTTATTTATAACTTCAGGATAATTCTCTAATATCCTAATTGCCTTTAGAGAATTATCCTTTTTCCTTTGATAAAGGATAGTCTCTATCCGAAACGTCAGCTTTTTATTTGATTTTATATTTCTAGTTTTATTTTGATTTTACTTATTATTTATTAATTATTTTGTTAATTGTTAAATATTATTTTATTTTTCATTTTTATTTAATAATTATTATTTATTGTATTCCACGGTTTTTGTGTCTCGTCCTTTTCTCTTATAAATATCCGTATCTTGTGATTTCTAATAATAAAACTGTAATTTGTATTAAATACAAACATGCCGACCGACAAACATTCTTCTTAATATATACTAGCAGAGGACCCGGCATTGCCTGGGATAATTACACCTGTGGGTAAACACAATAGAATTGGTGAATTGCGTGTTGAAACCATTGTTGATAACTATCTTTGCCTTGCATTGTTGGTCATGAGATATTTCTCATTAATATGCCTTGCCATAACAACGAATATCGATTTTCTATCAATAGTATTATTTTTCGAAATCTGAAGTAGACAGTGGCCTTCTTCATGCTTTGAATGTCAAGTATGCAAAATTTCATCAAGTTTGGAAAAAACTGTAGATTTGTATAAAAAAAAAACAAACCCACAAACCGATAAACAAATATCCTTCTTCAAATATATATACTATCACAGGCACCTGGCGTTGCCCGGGATAATTACAATTTAATGCAAGCAGAACAACCTCATGATTTTACATAATAAGCAGAGCAACATCAATTTTGTTTAGAGTAATTCTAAAATTTCCTGCTGTAGACGAGGCTCCCGATCTTCATATAATTTTTGTCTTCAATGACCAATACTCATTAGTTCCTAAAGGGTTATTTCGATAGATATGAATTACATGTATACTTCGAACGATTTTTATAGAGCATAATACAGTGAAGTTGTTGATTTGAAGAGTTTATGCTTTGTTATTTATTGTTGTTAACCATCGCCAGAGTTAAGGGACAGTTTCAGCTGTCACCTTTCCACTCTTTCTCAATAGACTGGCCATCTCTGGCTACTGGCCATTTGATAAATTTTTTGCCAGTCGTCTGGATGCTTGATAGGGAGCTCAAGGCAGACACGTGTGATAAACACTGCCTTATATAGGTCCTGGCAATGCATCATCATTTTCTGCTCATTATTCATAATTATTGGAAACCAACGTACATTCATCACATTATTTATTGATTTATTTATTTATTCATCAAGTACCCTAGACTGTCCAGTAAAAGGGAAGAATAACTATGGAACTAAACTAAAACGCATATCAGAGACAAGAGTCACAAGGCAGACCATAGAAAAACCTTGGTCTCGTAAAGGCAAGAGGCCCGAAGTCGAAACTGTTCATAAAGACTATAACCTAGGATTGATTCTAGTATAAATTTGGTTAATGCATTCCATTATCACCATTCTAGTTTCTAAAATATTAACATTAGCACAGATTATATTCATAATTGATTTTTATGACATATGTGGTTCTGCTGTGCTACAAAATAAGGCAGGTGATAACCCCTGCGTGGCTTGAAGTATTTTTTTGATTACGTTTTACACTTAGAATAATTAAGATATAAATATATATTTAATATTCAACATAAAAAGTTTTTAAATGCTCACAATAGATAGACCTTTCCAGGAATGCCACAGCTGGCCTAAATGTTTTTCAGTCACGTAATCTATCTTAGGATATACACATGATGTGGTTACATTTCCCACTCTGCTCTCCATGTCTTGAGGCTAAACTTGGCCATTCATCACTTTGTGTAGTATAGCAGTCGCCGATTATTCTACTGTCATGCTCACCATTTGCTAAATACAGCACGACATCCTTCCACTCTTTCTCAATATTCTGCTAACACTCCATTATCTCCAGTTGCTGATCATTTTTAAAGATTTTCAAGAAATTTTTAAGAACTAAGAACTCTCATTTCTAAGAATAGCCTGAATAACAGGAAGTCTGTCAGAAATTATGTATGCACATCGTCCGAAATTTAATGACAGAGAAGAAAAAAAAAAGGGACGCATGCGAGCCAGCGGAACGAAGGAGAGTGTTGTCGTCGCTATCGAGGCATCGGCCAGATCCCGAGAAAAGGATAGTCGCATCTACGAAGTTCCAATCCAGGAGGCTGCAACCGTGGCGTTTTGCGATCAGGCGGCATTGCGTGAACTGGCGCCAGATTTCGCGGTTCGCTTAGCCTGCGTCGAAACCTACTCCCGGCGAAGTTCAAGTGAGTGTATTCCATTTGCTTATTACCTAATTGGTGTGCGCGAATTCTTATGCTGCAATTAGTGGAATAATTAATTTATTGAACCCATTTTTAATTAAAGTGTTCCTGGGACGACGTTTGTTATTAGAGTAGTGATTACCTCCTACTTGCTTATGTTTTATTTCTATTGCATGTGGTCATTAGCTCCGCACCGCTTACGAATTTCCCTGTGTTCTTCTGACTGAAGTGAGTTCTCCACGAACTCTTGCCGAATCATTCCGCCCTTGCAGCTACAGCGACTGTAGTACCTACGTCCGACTTACCTGCCAACAACGTTTATAAGTAAGTGCCGTAATTTATTCATTATACGCTCGACCACGCTTTCAGATTCGCTACCGCCCACGAGTTTGGCGGCCCGCATTATTAGAGTTAATTCTGCTCTTTGTATCTTCCCTTATTAGGAAGGAGCCAACACCCTCATCATGGTGAACATAGGACCTTTCGAGGTTATTGCATTCAACATGGAAGATATTGGCCTCAAAGTTAAGAGAGCCTCCATTGCAGTGAATGTACCTGATTGCGTGCCGTTTAAAATTCTGACATTAGCACTGTAAGCTACGTATTTGTTTATCTATTATTATCTTAAACCAGCCTTTATTAATCTGTGTTTATAGTTATATCATTGCATATTAAAGTTATTTGTTAATCCGAACGATCCCTTTTTTTTCTCTGCTGTCACATGCACAGAGGCTTGCAGGAAAGCCATGACAAAGTCTATGCATTGTTACAAATTGAACCTTATCTCGATAACACCAGCTATGCTTCACTAATTTCTCATTTAATTTCTCATAAGTTTGCCCTGCCATCATTATGTATATCATTTTGTTATTGATAATTATTAATTTGTGATTATTAATAATAAAACAGTGATTATTAATAACAAGTACAAACATTCTTAGTATATATATATTTATAAAGACTGTTTGTCGGTCGGCATGTTTGTATTTATTATTAATACTAGCAGGGGACCCAGCGTTGTCCGGGGTTATTACACTTGTAGGTGAACACATTAGAATTGCGTGTTGAAGCCATTGTTGATAATTATTGTTGCAAAGATTTTGCTTTGCATTGTTGGTCATGAGATATTTCTCATTAATATGACTTGCCAAAACAACGAATATCGATTTTTTATCAATAGTTGTTATTTTTTCGACATCTGAGGTAGACAGTGGCCTTCTTCATGCTTTGAAGGTCAAGTATGCAAAATTTCATCAAGATCGGAAAATACTGTAGATTTGTATAAAAATAATCAAACCCACAAACCGATAAACAAACATCCTTCTTCAGATATATATACTAGCACAGGCACCCGGCGTTGCCCGGGATAATTACAATTTAATGCAAGCAGAACAACCTCAAGATTATATATAATAAGCATAGCAACATCAATTTTGTTTAGAGTAATTCTAAAATTTCCTGCTGTAGACAAGGCTCCCGTTCTTCAGATAATTTTTGTCTTCAATGACCAATACTCACTAGTTTCTTAAAGGCTTATTTTGATGGATATGAATTACATGTATACTTCGAACGATTTTTATAGAGCATAGGATATACACATGATGTTGTTGCAATTCCCACTCTGCTCTCCATGTCTTGAGGCAAAACTTGGCCATTCATCACTTCGTGTAGTATAGCAGTCGCTGATTCTTTCACTGTCATGCTCAACATTTGCTAAATAGAGCAGGGAGCTAAAGGACAGCTTCATCTGTCGTCCTTCCACTCTTTCTCAATATTCTGCTAACTCTGCATTATCTCCAGTTGCTGATCATTTTTAAAGATTTTCAAGAAATTTTTAAGAACTAAGAACTCTCATTTCTAAGAACAGCCTGAATAACAGGAAGTCTGTCAGAAATTATGGACGAGCATCGTCCGAAATTTAATGACAGAGATGATATAAAAGTGGAGAAGAAGGAAAACAGAAAAAGAATGGAGCGAAAGCTTTATAGAAAGAAAACACCCCCCGCCAAGAATAAGAGAGATCGGAAGAGACCAAGAGAAAGTAAAGAAAGTTAAAAGAGGAGGAAGGAAGAGAGAAGAAAAATTACTGGGAGAGCAATTTAAGATTCCGAAGGAAACGGTTCGGAAAAAGGATAGCAGAAGAAATGGAATTCATGCTCGAGTGAAGAAGGAGAGAAGAGTGAGTATGAAGGAGTTGGAAAAACGGAATAGGAGAAGTAATGAAATGGAATAGAGATACGGAGGTTTTAGAAGTTGGTGTCTCCGAAGAAAGGAAATTTTAATGGAGGGACATATGCGAGCCAGTGGAACGAAGGAGAGTGTTATCGTCACTATCGAGACATTGGCCGGATCCCGAGAAAAGGATAGTCGCACTTTAGGAGTTCCAGTCCAGGAGGTATCAACCGAGGCGTTTTGCGAGCAGGCGGCATTGCTCAAACTGGCGCCAGATTCTGCGGTTTGCTTAGCCTGCATCGAAACCCACTCCCGACGAAGTTCACGTGAGTGTACTCCTTTTGCTTATTACCTAAGTGCTGTGCGCGAATTCTTAGTACGGTAATTAGTAGAATAATTGGTTTATTGAATCCGTTAATAATTAAAGTGCTCCTGGGATGACGTTTGTGATTAGAGTACTGACTACCTCCTAATGTTTATGTTTTATTTCTATTGCATGTGGTCTTTAGCTTCGCACCGCTTACGAATTTCCCTGTGGTCTTCTGACTGTAGTGAGTTCTCCACGAACTCTTGCCGAATCATTCCGCCCTTCCAGCTACAACGACCGGAGGACCTACGTCCGACGTACCTGCCACAACGTTTATAAGTAAATGTCGTTATTTATTCATTATACGCTCGACCACGCTATCAAATTCACTACCGCCCACGAGTTTGGCGGCCCGCATAATTAGGGTGAGTTCTGCCCTTTGTATCTTCCCTTATTAGGAAGGAGCCCCCACCCTCCTGATGGTGGGCATAGGATATTTCAAGGTTTGCATTCAACACGGAAGATATTGGCCTCAAAGTTAAGAGGGCCTCCATTGCAGTGATTGTACCTGATTGCGTGCCATATAAAATTCTGACATTAGCACTGTAAGCAAAGTATTTGTTTATCAATTATTATCTTAAACTAGCCTCTATTATTCTGTGTATACAATTATATCATTGACTCTTAAAATTATTTGTTAATCCGAACGATCCCTCTCTTTCTCTGCTGTCACATGCACAGAGGCTTGCAGGAAAGTCGTGACAAAGTCTATGCATTGTTACAAATTAACCTTATCTTTATTGCACCAGCTATGCCTCACTAATTTCTCATTTAATTTCTAATTAGTTTGCCATGCCATCATTATGTGTATCGTTTTGTTATCGATAATTATTATTTTGTGATTATTAATAATAAAATACAAACATACTGACCGTCAAACATTCTTTATATATATACTAGCAGAGGACCAGGCGTTGTCCGGGGTAATTACACTTGTAGGTGAACACATTAGAATTGGGGAATTGCGTGTTGAAGCCATTACTGATAACTATTGTTGTACAAACTTTGTGATATTTCTTACTGTTATACCCTGCCATCATAAAGAATATCTATTTATTATTGTTAAATATTATTTTTGCGAAATCTGCGATAGACAGCGACCTTCCTCTTGCTTTGAAGATCAATTGTTCAAAATATTTTCAATATCTGAGTAAAACTGTAGATTTGTAAAATATACAAACAAACCCAAGAGCACATAAACAGTTTATATATATACTAGCTGGTCTTCCCAGAAGTATGTTCGTTTGCTGCAGTTAAACACCTGCAAATTTTTCGGGTATATAAATAAGTCTGATATGGTTTCTGATGCCTGGATTCGTAACAGAGGACTCGGCGTTGGCCGGGGTAAATACACTAGTATGTAATACAATACTCACTTAATACAACACAGAGCGAAGGGACTTAAAAAAGGGATTCTATGTGATAGGACTTTAATTAAAGTCTTCTTGACTTCCCTCAGATTAAAAAAATATCTATCGGACAAACTTTTGTTTTGCCCTTGACGTAGAAGCTCGTATACCCTCTTGCTCTGTTTGAAACTCCCGTATTTTTTCCAATTCCCGTATAGCTTTTTATGTTTTAGCTGCAAAGTTTTTCTGACCAATACTCGTTTTTTCTATTTGTTTTCCACACATAATTTTTCGCCACTTGTCTGGACATTTGACAAGGAGCTCCAGAAAGACATATGTGAGTCCTTTGCCTCAAAAGATGCTGCCTTATTTTAATAGTTTATTTCAAAAACCAGTCAAGCAACAAAAAATCCAATATTAAGTAATTGGGAGATTAATATTCTGTAAAGGAAAACACATCGTTTAATGCAAAAACAAGTCAAACACTTGAACCTAGATATCCTTGATTAGTGCAGAAAGCAGTCAAGTGACAGGACTTGACTGGTTTCTGCTCGAAACTGCGGGATTTTTGCGTCGCGCAAAATATCCCACAAGCCCTAGCCAATGAGAAGTAAGCAGTGATTCATAGTTGTGTCTGACTTGCATTCTTCAGTAGTCGTTTGGTATGTGAGAACATTGTTGTTTGTATTTATTACTTTACAGCGTCCAGTTTAACAACTGTGTTTTAGTATTGTTTTTGCTGAATTTGTTAGCATATTTGTGGTGATTACATTGTGTTAGTAATCATGTCTAGTTCTGATGAACAACCTGCTTCGAAGCAAAGACGTGGCGTTGTCAACAAAGAGACCTACAAACGTGAATGTTATAGGTCCCAATAAATGTGAAATAAATACAAGATTTACAAGCTCTAATACCTACTTGGTTGGATACGAAGAGTTTTATGAGAATATTTTTCAATGGCCTACAATGGAAGCAGAATGTGCTGTAGACCGAGCGTATGATGACGAATAGTCAAATATGTATCAATGTCAATGATATTAAATTCATTAAAAAGTTATTATTTATTTTCGTTTTGAAGCCCCTAAAGAAATTAGAATTTTTCATACGACATAAAGAAGTGCAAATTTCTTATTATTTATTTACATTTTTCAGTTAGGTAACAAAAAGTTTTATGTTTGTCAAACAGTTTCACGAATGTATAACTTTCATTAGAAAAAATATCAATTTTCTAAAAAAAAATGTTTAGGTTGCTAGAAAGTTTTCTTTGATTAACTCAAAATCAACAATTTTTTGGTTAACTGGTTTCTGAAATAAACGATTCATTTATGTCCTGTCACTGCATCATCAAATTATGCTCATTATTAATAATTGTTTGATACTAAATATTCGCATTATCAGCATCTCAGTTTCCAAAATATTACCATTCACAAAGAATATAATCAAAATGTATTTTTATGAAATGTTTGGAACTCCTGTGCTATCAATAAAATATATGATAACCCTGGCATGGCTCTTGATTTTCTGATTAAATTTTGAAATATCTTAAAACCAAACATATGAACACGCTTAAAATTAATACAGTAGATACTCGTAATGAAAATTCGAAAACATTTTTTTAAAGGCTCACAATGTACGGACCTCTCCAAGAATGCCACTGCTTATCCAAATAATTTCTTAGTCGCCTAATCTTACTTTAGATGTAAACATGATGTTGTTCAATTCCCGTTCTTCTCTCGATGTCTTGAAGTAAAACTTGGTTTCAAGACTTTTTCATTAAAGACTTTGAATTGCGCAGAATAATTTGAAAGAGAAGGGAGGAGGCGGTAAGGTAGATATAATAGTACGTTTAATCAATCCTAAACAAAATTGTCAGATACAAATTAAGGTAGATATTAAATTCAATGATGCTGGACTCTTGGATAGAAGGACTTCAAAATTTGAGCGTACGTTCTTCGTCCGTATCCAACGCATCTGGTTCCTGATGAACGACTTGTTGCATAGGGTAAGTAGGTAGGGGTCGATCAAAATTCCGTCGTCTCCCTGGTTTTCTCCTTGGAGTTCTTGAAATTAGTCCGTGCGGCGTCTGACCAATTGTCCGGTTCGAACTCGCCTAAATATAAGTGAATTGTACAACCAAGATTAATGAGAGGTAAAATTCCACCTTAAAGTCTAAACATGAATCTATTCCGATGAGAGCTGGAAGCTTAAAGTTGTTCGACTTAAATAGAATGGGCAGCAGATGAGAGGCAATCATTAAATTAATCAATTATTCAGTTTCAAGGTAATGGGATTTACGGCTAATAAACAATAATCCAATCTCATTACCTTCCCACGGATGCAGCTTAGCAAAGCGCAGCTCGCAGCGCGAGATCTCTACGCGGAGCGCACTTGCGGAGCCTGCGATTTCCGATCGGGCTCTGGTCGGGTCACCGAAGGTTTCTGGATTCCTCCTTGTGCGGTGTAAGCTTTTTGCTGGATGACTGTGGGCGATGCCGATATCCCTGGACGTGGATTCCGTACTTTGTTTTGTACCACACGATTCCTCCTTCAGTATATTCGTTCTGCTAAGGTTCTCGTGTTTACGGGTCTTCGAGTCCGCTGCCTTCTCGATTCCAATACGGCGAGAATTATCTTCTTCCTCGGTAAGTGAATATTAACAATTAGGGAAATCGAACTTAGAATTTATACGACCTGTCTCATAGTTCGGTTTCCTCCAGAAGTCCGGGGTGTTCGTGGTAGTCGGCTGCTTGGCTTGGGCTCCGTTAACGATTTGGGCTCCTGCTTCGACGTGGCTGACATTTCCTACGTGTCCGTGCAGATTGCCGCCCTTTCCTTCCAATTGGCTGAGTTGAGGTTCGTTCACCTTCTTTAGCTCCAGAAGCTCGACGTTGCTCGCCTTTCCTTCTATAGCTGTTGGAGCTGGAGCTGATGGTTTTTGCTCCAGCGAACACCCTTAAATTGATCTTATGGCAGGGTGCTCATGCGCACATGCATAAAGCGATGTGATCGTGAAGCCTGTTATAGGCTTCGATGCTTTAATAAACGCCTCAGTTTCGAGGCTCGTTATTCCACCGGTAGGTCATCAGAAGTCTAATGGGAACGTATATAGGTGAGCATAGTTTTTACTATGGTCCCCTCCGATGACCTCACAAAGGCGTTTGGATGTTGCGAAACGCCTTTTGAATACTAATGAACCTAGACGAGGAGGAAGGACCGCAGATGTGATGATCCATTTTTCCACACAGATGACGGTGTGGAAAAAATCCCCCTCGCTCTGTCCACTCTAGCCGTCCGGAATTCCTTATTTATAAACATAATAGGTATCGCTAGATCTGAATTTAGTGGATCATCCATCAGGAATCGTACAAAGGAGTAAGAAAACCTTGGAAGATGGTAATGAAAGCACAAACGATTCCAAATGGATTGAGCAAACGAGCACTCGAAGAATAAATGCTGGATTGTCTCTATGATGCCACAATGTAGACAACTAGCAGATCTGACCACCCTCCATAGATGAAGACATTGGAGGGAGTAAAATCCGTGGTGCAGCAACCGCCATTGAATGGAAAAAATGGTTCCGTCAAAGGCAACGGATTTTAACGCCTTTAAAATGGCTGACCACGGATAATCTGGACAGACGAAAGATGTCGGTAGTCTCGCCCTGGTCAGATTGCTGATAAAACCAAGATAGATGTAGATGACCCCATTCTTGGAAGTCCATCTGTCGTAACGCCGGTAGAAAAGTCACAAGGTCCCCTTGAAAGAGATGATAAATCAATGGGTGACGCACATTAATAGTTATTGGCAGCAGGGGCGGTAACGGTATCCTATTCACTTTAAAAAATACTCTTAGATATATAAACACAAAGTTCGCCCACAAAGGTGGGGGGAGGAGAAAAACACGAATCATTGCAGCAAGCCTTGCTGCAATGAGGTATCGCCGGATCTCGGGCAGGCCAAACCCTCCCCTTTCAAAGGGGGTGAAGAGAAAACCTGCCCTAACAGGATGACGCTGAACAGAATTCCCCCACACACAACTAGCAATAGCACTGCGAACTTTGTGGAGCATGTTTGCTGGTGGTAAAGTGAATAGGCACTTAGATGATAACAGTGATAAAATGTAAGTCTGTACAAACCGCACCTTGACAAGCATTGACGTGGGGAAACAAAAATTCCTGTCAAGGCGGGCAATACATTTATCCACCACTTGCTGCCAATGAATAGAGTCCAAGTCCGGTGAAAAAGAAAAAAATGAATCCAAGCACTGTGATCTGACCACACCATGTTATTGGGAATGACTTGAGCTTATCGATCGACCATTTCCCAATCGCAATTCCCTTCGACTTGACGAGGTTGATGGCACTCCCCGTCGAAGAACTGAAGAGATCGAAGGTTTCTTTGTAAATGCTCAAGGAATATGAGTCAGAAGCAAACAACAAGACGTCATCTGCGTAAGCTAATGTCCTGATGTTGATGGACGCAGCTGGTAACTCATATCCCCTGACCTCCGTGGATAAGAAGATGTACAGAAGAGGCAATAAAGGACACCCCTGTCTGACACCTTTTAAGAGTTCGAATGTAGACGATGTGGAGCCATTAACCGCCACACATGATGTGGCCGATGCATACAGTGAAGAAATGATCACAGCAAAAGTCCGAAGATTAAGCTGGTGAAACACTTGGAATAAAAATTCGTGATTCACCTTGTCAAATGCTTTTTCCTGGTCGAGACTTAACACTGCAAGAGTTTGTTGACGCACTTGCACTTCTTCCATTACACACTGAATAGTTATAAGGTTGTAGTCATCCTGCGTGTTGGTATTGAGCAGGATTGACCCGGATCGAAAAAATCGTCGGCGATGAGTTTAAGTCGTTGCTGGAAAATTCCAGTGAAGATTTTGTAGTCCGTGTTGAGTAAAGTAATCGGTCCCCACTGGGTCACGAGTTTTGGATCCGGCATTTAGGGAGAAGGATGATTTTCCCTACAGTAAATTCCGGTGTGATGGAAGACGGGTCTTGGATGATGGAATTAAAGACCCGCACCAGGAGAGGCCCAAGAAGTTTCCACGACGAATTGAAGAAGGTGTAAGGAATGCCGTCTAAGCCCGGACTGGACTGATGACGGCCGCCTGCCGAGAGAAACTTCTTGACTTCATCTTCGGTGAAGATACGTGTTATAAACGAATCGGATTCCACAGAAAAAGTCTTAATGCCTCTATCCACTGCTTCGTGGTGTCTGACGGAATGATTGGATGGCTAAAAAATGATGAAAAGTGAGAGTGAAAGGCTGATAAGATGTCGGCATCAGATTCCACTTCCTCATCTTCCACCAATAAACGATGGCAATGTTTATTGTTAGCCCGACGTCTCTCCTCAGCGAAGGCTGCCGATGACATGTGCCGGACGTCAGCTGCCCAGGTAAGTTTGGCCCTGAGAGCTGCGCAGGCAGCTTTCCGGATCATTAGAGCGTTTATTTCGCCCTTCACCTGTTGAATTTCATCCTGAAACTCCTCCTTAGGGGTGGAACAGCGGAGGAGTCGTAATATTTCTTGCAGCATGAGGAGGTAACGATGACGTCTGGCTGCATCCAATCCAATCTTCCGGAAAAAATTTTTTAATTTAGTTTTAAAGTTCAACCACGATTCGAGCGTAGGAGGCACATTGTGGAGATGTTTTTCCACAAACTGAACGAACATTCCCCGGTACTCTTCATTGTCGAGCAGAGAAACTATTCATTGTTCCAGCTGCACCAGCAAACACATTGTCGACCAAAAAAACATCAAGTCGCGATGCCACAGTGGGTCGTCGATGAAATGTGAACCCACTGAGATCACCACGAGAATTCACTGGCCATAGATCAAACAATGCATTTTGCTGGCACAGGCGATGCACATGTCCAGACGAAAAGATGTTGTTGGCGTCTGGATGACAGATAAAATCACCAGCAATCACTACAGGAAATGATTTACACAGATACACTTGCAGGTCATTGAAAAAGTCACGTTTCTCTGCACTTGCGCACGGAGCATACACGTTAAGCAATCAGAATTGAAATTTAGAAGATGTAATGTCTAAAGATATTACCCTGCACTCGCTGTCGCACAAATAATTCGACACCTGAATGGAGGGGTTGAGGATGATAGTTGCAACCCCTTGCCCAAACGGTGACGAAGAGTTAATGAAGAATTGTCCACGAGGGAATTGTCTGCGAAGGCCGGGAAGATCGTACCATACTTGTGAAGGATCAAGTTTCACTTCTTGAAGCACAAGTATGTTCGGCCTGTACAGGGCAATAAACGTCGACAAAACCGATTGCTTAAAAGACGAACCCAGGGAATGCACGTTCAGTGAGATAACCTTCATTGTGGAATCACGTTGCTGGTTCTTGACACTTTTCCGAAGGAGACTGGAGCTTCACTGATGATGGTGGAGGCTCTTTCGACTTCCGCCTCGGAGATCAAAACGAGGATGAAGACGAAGTGCTGCGATGATGGCCCTCGCAGCTGTCTCGGTCGGTAGAAGAAGAAGCAGCAACGCCGTCCCTTCTGCTGTGATGCCGTCTGGTTTTGTGCCTGCGAGATTTGGATGATGTCGCAGGCACATCCCGCTGTGCTGATGCTGATGACTTTATATTCCCAGCAGATGATGACACTGAAGCTGAAGTGGGCGCACAAGCAATCCGAAGTGGCTGCGAAGCCGATGTCTTCGCTGGCGGAGGAAGAGATGGAAAATCCTCCTCTGGGAAGATCGATTCGGATAACGCCGATACGTCCACATCATCTTCTGCAGAGCTCACCTCCTCAACCATCGAGATGTCGCTTGATGGCTCAGGGAAGGGGGCGCCGTCTGAGATCTTCGATGGGAGAGTTGTGTATGAAATCTCCTCCCTCGGTTTGTCAGATAGTGGCGCTGGAGGCGGTGGCATCTCCTTCCTGGACTCCATAGGCGGCGGAGATGGCGTCGTACGCTGCCTTCGAGGTGGGCGCGAAGGCGACGAGGCTCTGCTCGGCTCTGTTGACTTGGCCGGTGATTTCACCATCGCTGGTTGCTGGGGAGACACTCCTTTAGGCGAAGATGGAGCTGCTGGCGATGCAAGCGTCCTCTCCAGGCACTGGTGAAATTTGTTAACTACTTTGTTACAGTAGGTACATTTCACCAAGAGAGGACAGTCTTTCCTGACGTGGGCCGTCTTTCTTCAGTACGAGCAGCACTGCCTTTGACCTTTGTAAGACATGGAGACTTTATCTCCGCGCATTACAACATCCTTAGGAATGTCTCTGTTTAAGTCCATATAGACTATGATGACTCCTGTTCTTTGAAGCAGAGAATCTAGGTGCTGAGGATACGAAATCCTATGCACCACACCATAATCTGACATGAAACCTCTGAGATATTTCTCAGTCATCAGCGGCGATGCTCTCCGGATGCAAACAGGAAGATATCCGGATTCAGCATAATTCAGGTGGACGGTGGTCTGTCCAACCTTGATGGCACCAGCAGACACAATTCGGTCTGCCCCATTACATTGCCTACAGAGCATCCTCGACTCAGTCGGGGAAAGCCTCTGTAGGACCAAAACAGCGGGATCGCCAGACGGAAGAACAGGAGGGATACTCGTTACTGAGTACACCTCCTTCATAAACATGCCAACGGCGAAGGGGCCGTCGGCAATCATATTCACCATGTTCTCCATGGTGAATATTAATAGTCACAAAGAGTTCGGGGGGGAGTGAGAATAATAACAGTGTTCAAATGAAAAAGTCACTCACAAACACAAGATCGACGGGCCGATCTCTGGCTCCGCTGGGGCTCGTAGACGCTCGCCTTTCTTCCGAATAGTGGTTTCCTTCAGCTCCCCTGGTCGCTCTGCCTTCACTGTCTTCTGCCTTGAGTTTTTAAAAGCCGAACTGCTTTGCATGTGTTGCAAAAATTTGTTCTGCTGAATAAATTTGTTCCTGGCGAATGGGCGTCCTCCAGCATTCCTCCTGCGTTGATGGGCACTTCGAAAAATCTTCGAAGCAGGAGTGAAGTGGCTGACGTCATTCTCCACCCAACACGAGGCTGTCTCCGCTCAATGTTGTTTAACTTCAGTCTTGGGCGTCGTCTGCTTCTCTCTTTTGTCAGATGGCTTCCTCTTCTTTGTGCGTCGATGAGAAGACCTTGATAAGCGATCTGACACCATCCCCGCCGCTATCAAGCAACAAAAAACTTGCTTTTTTGTTTGCGAACTCGTATTTTTCGAGTTTCCTGTTACTTGGCTCCTTCTTCCATCCTGTGAGCTTTGCGGCTTCGTCTGCTTTCGGAAGCGATCTATTAGTTGCGGGCATCGATGTAGGTTTCCTTCTCTGTAGCATGTCCGGGAAGGCATCTTTCTCATTGCATGCTTGTCCGTTATCCCCGCTGGCTTCTCCTCCGGCTGATTTGACGAGCTTGCGACTACAAGCTGGCGTACTCGACGTCCTCTTTTCCCTTTCTTCTGCAATGATAAACCTTTATTAATATTTATCTTTCTGTTTCTCAAATTCTCCTTTTTATAATTCCAGCCCCTTTCACTCCTTAAATCCTCCGGCCAATGTCCTTTAGCATAAAATATCCTTGTTTTATAACTCTGTTCTTGGGCACTACCGTTTTCTCTCTTCTCTGACTTATATTTAATATTACGACTCCTTCCTTTATGTTCGTCTTCCACCTTAACAATTTCTTGGCTTTTGCATGAACATGCTCTTGCTTCCAGCTCCTTAACCTTTTCTTCCAATTGTAGCAGTAATACTAAGGACTGATTTATCTTCTTATCTTTCTCCTTAACACTACTCTCCAATTTCTCTATTTGGATTTGATGCTTCTTCATTATACTCTCCCAGTCCTCTAATTTTTGATACCAATTTTTCGCTTGCTTAGGCTGAAGCTCATATCTTCCTAATCCACCATTACTGTCCTGTTTTCCGACTTCACCGTGGTTACTATTAGGCTCCTTCTTCCGCTCTGGCATCGACAAACAGCTGGGCGTGTAACTATTAATAGTTTCCTTCCTATGCGGCGTTGATAAGGTTTTGTATGCTTCTAATGCCTCCTGCCCCTTATCTTGTTCCATGCCATCTCTAAAGACGAATCTTGCTGCTTCAAAGTCGCCTACTAATGCTATTCTTGACTTATTTCTATTTTCCGCATATCTTCCTGTTTCATAGAAATTTTCTTGGCTACCAGTGTTATTTATTAAATCCATATTGGCCGATCTAATAGCAGCAACTAATAAATTGTCATCCACTAAACCTCCGCCCAATCTAACCCTTTTCATGATTAAAGTTCTTCGAAGGTCTGGATTCTTTGCTTCGGCCTGATTTCTTGATGTCTTGAGCTGTTTTAACTTCTCGATCTCCTGCATATCACAGCTTATATGCCTTCCTATTTTTCTCTGCCCAGAATCGTCTATTATCTCTTGTAGCTCTGGTGAAAAACCCCCAATTTGGGTCCATCTCTTAGGTATTTCCCCTACCACTTCCGCTAAGAAGTTTCGTAGTGTATTTTTGTTTATCAGACCCCATTCGTGAGCTACTGATAACGCAATTGACTGTTGGATTGCACATCGTAAACCGCTGTCTTTTATTGTTTGGTTTAAGCTTACGATTTCATTAGCTAACTTCCTTTCTTGATTTAACTCTTCCACGTTAATCGCTTTGCCATTCTCGATTGCTTTGCCATTCTCGGTTTTACTGAGGCCTTTACCTTTTTCTACTTCCGTAGCGCCTGCATTTTCTACTAACATCAGACTACACGGGACCTTTACACCATCACAGTTTTCATTAATTTCTTCATCGCTCACTTTTCTAATAGCCTTATTACCTTTTGGTTTCCGCCTTTTTCTCTTAGCTTTATTTCCTGCTTTACCAATAATTTCAAACTCCTCTTCTCTGTTTAACTCCCGTTCATTATTTGCGTTGAAACTAAGGGTTGCTTTAAAGCTATCAATGGCGTCTGTTATCATTTGATTTCCTCTTCCTATCGACGGAAGATCGTCTTCTATGGCTTCAATATTCGGTTTTTTGTTTAGCAACTTCCTTGCTTTTTCCATAACCCCTTTTAGGCTCTTTACTTTCCCTGTCTTTAACTTGTCCCGAATATCTCTTTCAAAACTGTTTAAATAGGCCGCTATTTTTTCTTTTTCGCCCCAGCTTCTAACGTTATTAATTAACCTTAAATAGGCGAGATTGTAATCTTCTATCGGCTTTATACTAGCTGTCCCGTAGTGTTCTTTGGAGAGCCATTCTTTGAGTTCATTCTCCTCTTTTTTGGAGACTTGGCCGACATCCATTTTTTCTAAACGTCCCTCCATCTTTGAACTCCCCTTTCCAAATCAGCCTGAGATAATTACTTAATCCTCGATTCGGAAAATCCTCTCCTCTTCACCACCATACAGCTCTATTCCGTTATTTCCAAAGATTACACTCCTCTTAATTATTAGTTTTATCTCACCACCACTGACGTTTCAGTCCAGATCCGGGTTTCCAGTGTTCTTGTTGTTTCCTTATTTTCTAGCACCTCACCCTCTTTCTCTCTGAAGCACTAACTGGAACAGTTCCTAACTGAAGAAAGAAAACACAGCAAAAATGATTAAACGTAGCACCAAAATTAATCACCATACCTTGTCAAAGTCACAGTTCTGTAGTGGAAGCTTATGAGTCCATGGCGTTGCACAGCTTGCTTACCAAGCACCTCCCCCTCTCCTTCACGACTTTTTCATTAAAGACTTTGAATTGCGCAGAGTAATGTGAAAGAGAAGGGAGGAGGCGGTAAGGTAGATATAATAGTACGTTTAATCAACCCTAAACAAAATTGTCAGATACAAATTAAGGTAGATATTAAATTCAATGATGCTGGACTCTTGGATAGAAGGACTTCAAAATTTGAGCGTACGTTCTTCGTCCGTATCCAACGCATCTGGACTCTGATGAACGACTTGTTGCATAGGGTAAGTAGGTAGGGGTCGATCCAAATTCCGTCGTCTCCCTGGTTTTCTCCTTGGAGTTCTTGAAATTAGTCCGTGCGGCGTCTGACCAATTGTCAGGTTCGAACTCGCCTAAATATAAGTGAATTGTACAACCAAGATTAATGAGAGGTAAAATTCCACCTTAAAGTCTAAACATTAATCTATTCCGATGAGAGCTGGAAGCTTAAAGTTGATCGACTTAAATAGAATGGGCAGCAGATGAGAGGCAATCTTTAAATGAATCAATTATTCAGTTTCAAGGTAATGGGATTTACGGCTAATAAACAATAATCCAATCTCATTACCTTCCCACGGATGCAGCTTAGCAAAGCGCAGCTCACAGCGCGAGATCTCTACGCGGAGCGCACTTGCAGAGCCTGCAATTTCCGATCGGGCTCTGGTCGGGTCACCGAAGGTTTCTGGATTCCTCCTTGTGCGGCGTGAGCTCTTCACTGGACGACTGTGGGCGATGCCGATATCCCTGGACGTGGATTCCGTACTTTGTTTGTACCACACGCTTCCTCCTTCAGGATATTCATTCTGCTAAGTTTCTCGTGTTTACGGGTCTTTGAGTCCGCTGCCTTCTCGATTCCAATACGGTGAGAATTATCTTCTTCCTCGGTAACTGAATAATAACAATTAGGGAAATCGAACTTAGAATTTATACGACCTGTCTCGTAGTTCGGTTTCCTCCAGAAGTCCGGGGTGTTCGTGGTAGTTGAGGCGGCTGCTTGGCTTGGGCTCCGTTAATGATTTGGGCTCCTGCTTCGACATGGCTGACATTTCCTACTTCTCCGTGCAGATTGCCGCCCTTTCCTTCCAATCGGCTGAGTTGAGGTTCGTTCACCTTCTTTAGCTCCAGAAGCTCGACGTTGCTTGCCTTTCCTTCTACAAGTGGTTTCTTTCAGCTCCCCTGGTCGCTCTGCCTTCACTGTCTTCTGCCTTGAGTTTTTAAAAGCCGAACTGCTTTGCATGTGTTGCATAAATTTGTTCTGCTGAATAAATTTGTTCGTGGCGAATGGGCGTCCTCCAGCATTCCTCCTGCGTAGATGGGCACTTCGAAAAATCTTTGAAGGAGGAGTGAAGTGGCTGACGTCATTCTCCACCCAACACGATGCTGTCCCTGCTCGATGTTGCTTAACTTCAGTCTTGGGCGTCGTCTGCTTCTCTCTTTTGTCAGATGGCTTCTCTTCTTCGTGCGTCGATGAGAAGACCTTGATAAGCGATCTGACACTTGGCCATTCATCACTTTGTGTAGTCTAGCGGTAAGCAATTCTTCTATTCACATGCTTACCATTTGTTCAATACAGCACGGAGCCAAAGGAGTGCTTACTCTGTCGTCGTTCCACTCATGCTCGATAGTCTGCTAAGTCCCAATTATCTCCAGTTACTGATCATTTCTAAAGATTTTCAAGAAATTTTAAGTACTAAGAACTCTCAATTCTAAGAAAACCCTGAATAACAGGAATTTCATGCATTGTTACAAATTGAAACTTCTCTATATTGCACAAACTTTGCCTTGAATTGTTGGTCATGAAATATATATTTTTAATCCTTGCAGAGTGTTTGTGAAATGCGTGTTGATACCATTGGTGATACCTAATGTGGCATAAACTTTTCCTTGCATTGTTGGTCATCAGATATATATTATTGGTCCGTTCAGAGTGATTGTCAATTGCGTGTTGATACCATTGTTGATAACTATTGTTGAACAAACTTTGACTTGCACTGTTGGTCGTGAGATATTTCTCATTAATATGCCTGCCCTTATAGTGAATATCAAATTATTAGCGATACTTATTATTTTTTCGAAATCTAAGATTGACAGTGACATTCCTCATGGTTTAAAGATCAAGTATGCAAAATTTCATCAAGATCGGAATAAAACTGTAAATTTATTTAATAAGATAACATACTAATCCAGAAATTCAAAAACAAACATCCTTCTTTATAAATATACTAGCAGAGGACCCGGCAATGCCCGGGATAATTACGCTTGTATGTAAACAGAACAAACTCAATAAGCTAAATTAAACCTCCAAATTGGTTAAATAATATCTCAATCACTACAATATAGAGCGTAGGGACTATCCATTCTAAAAAAAAAACCTAAAGACAGGAATACACCTCTTCACTGAAAATATCCATTCTAGATGATATACTGGGACTTGATTTACCGAAAAAAAATTTTTTAAAGGCTGACATTGGATGGACCTTTCCAAGGAAGCCTTATAGTCTAATAAATTTTTTTACTCACGTATGCTTACTTTAGATGTACATTTGATGTTGTTGCAATTTCCTTTCTTCTTTCGATGTCTTGAAGCAAAAATTGGCCATTCATCACTTTGTGTAGTCTAGCGGTCGCCAAATCTTCTATTTACTTGCTTACCATTTTCTCAATACAGCACGGAGCTAAAGAAGTGCTTCCTCAATCGTCTTTCAGTCTAACTCATTATCTCCAGTTACTGATCATTTTTGAAGATTTTCAAGAAATTGTTAAGTACTAAGAATTCTCTTTTCTAAAAAAAGCCTGAATAACAGGAATTCTATGCATTGAATTCTATATACGAAAAACTTTGCCTTGCATTGTTGGTCATGAGACATATATTGTTGATCCTTGCATAGTGTTGGTGCATTACGTGTGGGCACCATTGTTGATACCTATTATTGCACAAACTTTTATTTGCATTGTTGGTCATGAGATATATATTGTTGGTCCGTGCAGAGTGTTTGTGAATTGCGTGTTGATACCATAGTTGTTACCTATTGTTGCAAACCTTTGTCTTATATTGTCGGTCATGAGATATTTCTCATTAATATGCCCTGCCATAATCATGAATATCGATTTTTTATCAATAATTATTATTTTTTCGAAATCTGAGGTAGATAGTGACCTTCCTCATACTTTTACCTCATGGAGACCACCATAAGTGCGAAAGGTGATTTTAGTCATATGAGTTGTGTGTTAGTTTTATTAACTAGCAAGTCGTATATTTTCGACTATTTGGTGTAGATTACATCCTTTATTTATTGTAGGATTTTGTAGAAAATAAGGGTTATAGTTATTTTCGTTTTATTCTTACAATAATTGTTTAAGGAAGGAGAATTTTTGGTTATCCGTAGAGTTACGAAGGGTATACCGTGTATTAATGTAATTTGCCAGCCAAACCGGTGGAAGGGTGTTTTGGTATACTACTTAATATTAATTGCTTGTGTTATTTGCTTGTTCTGCAAATTTACGTGATTACGTTATATCTAGTTTGTAAGGACTTTTTGCTTACTTTAGTTACAGATATGTAATAATTATTATCATTTAGTTTTGTTGTTGTTTGAATAAGGCATACAGTTTGTGACTGTTTATTTGTACGTTGTGAACTAGGATTTAGTTTATTTATTTTACCCTTTGATCATTGACTTTATTTCATGTTTTTGGTGACATTTATTTTACTTTATAAAACGTTTTTATTTAACCTTACCCTATTTACGTGTTTTCGTATTTTCCACTGCGTTTTATACTTTTACTCTGCGTATAAACTTTACAGGGGAAGGTGCGTGGTAGCAAGCGTGCCACGACAACGACGGACCTAAATGGTCTCCAGTTAGTGCTCTTAGTGCATATGGTGTGGGTGAGTGTGTGTTGTGTATGGAGCTCGTCGTTAGTCACTCAGAGCAGTGTTTGGTGCAGCTTATGTGAACTGTGCGGTGAAGCAGTGTATGTTCAATATTAGTGCTTGACCAGTGGATTGTGCTGTTATAGTATTTTCCCTACGGGTGTCTCGGCGAGTTGTCAGAGGACTTAACTTTCGTCAGTATTATTATTTCTATATTTGTGTGTTGCTGCAAGTGGTGATTGGTGTTCCATTAGTGGCTGCGGGAAGGTGCGAATAACCATCGCACCAAACCACCTGGGTAGTACGGTGAAAGGAAAGGAGACTGAACAACAGAAGCTAGAGAAGCAGATCCTGAAAGGATTGCAGAAAACCCAGTTTAAAGGAATGTATAAAATGGAGTCCGCACGTGTTACGGACCTAAGGAAGATAGTGTTTAGGAATGTACCGATTCATGATTTCAACAGCCGCTTTCGAAAAATGGCAAAGCCAATCGTTTTCTTTAACGGAGGAGGACAAAGTTTCAGTTTACTTGGATTCATTTTCACAGATGTTGAAAGAGTGCGTGGACGAATCTGGACCAACCAGTCTAGAGGAAGCTATGGAGATCGCTGCAGCGGTAATAGGAACGGACGAAGGAACGTCGTTAGGGAGATGGGCAGAAAAAGCCGTTCCCGGAGGCGTGGTCCATTCGTGCTACAGTACAGTTCCTTTTATTACATCGGCGGATCCAGCGACCCAGGCCTCGCAAGGATGGCAAAACAAAGGGAAACGGAAGAGGAAAGCGAAGGCATCGGCGACAAGGCAGCACCGCATCGTGGGACTTCCAGTGGTATCAACCAGGGAAGTCAACGATAGACAGCCACCATTAGGAAGGCCACAATATGACGTCACGAGATATAAAATGGATGACATCATACGTGTGGTACGACCTTCTTCAAGAAGCGATGAGGAGTGCTCTGCAAGAAGCGGGGCGCAACGTGAGCCGGATAACGATGCTAATCTGGGGCTTACTCCACAGGAGGAGCTGTGCATCCATCATATCCGGGACTTTGGTAACAAAGGAGAGGTGAACAGACTGGACGATGCAGTGGAGCTATGGCATGCAAACTTAATAAGCA
Organism: Rhysida immarginata; assembly: GCA_023313115.1. Classification (NCBI taxonomy): domain Eukaryota; kingdom Metazoa; phylum Arthropoda; class Chilopoda; order Scolopendromorpha; family Scolopendridae; genus Rhysida; species Rhysida immarginata. The sequence continues at coordinate 487,498 of JAHWFO010007252.1, forward strand.
GGTTCATATTCGACAGTTTCCTCGCGGTTCTAAGCGAGGAATGGTTAAGTGCCCATATCCCAAGTGTATGTCCAGAAAACAAAAAGCTGGAGCCGCTGGAGCAAGCTACTAATATGGGTCTATCGATGTTAGAGCTAGAAATGGCTCTTTATCGAGGTTTGGTAACGCTCCAAGGGTTATTTAAGTATTGCAACATAGCTTGGCCGGTGGAAGGCTACATCCAGGTGGTGATATTAGTCGAGTTTTCCTCGTGGGGAAGTGCAGCTAGAGGAAAAACAATCGCTACAGGGAATTCGATCGGAAATAAGAAGTTAGAAAACTCCTCCTGCTCAAATCGTAGCGAGAGATCCTATTCGCAAGGAAAGGATGCAGTTGGACCTCAGCCAAGTATGGAGGATCGAGACGGTAACGTTCAGCTACCTGAAAGGCAAACACGAACAATTCTGGGGGCTTTAACAAACATGATAAGCTTATTAGCCCGGATAAGTGACGCATTAGACGGCCTCACGATAAAGCAGGAAACTTGGTTTAAACGGGTAAAAGCCAGAAAGAAAAAGAAAAAGAAGCTGCCAAAACAAACCCCCAAATTGGCTGATATGAAAGGTCAAGTTACAGAGATACAGCCTCCCAAAGGAAGTGGAAGACGTGCTAGGAAAAAAGGCGGCAGACGCCATCGGAACTGGAATAAAGGCTGTGAGTGGGATCGGAACACAGTTCAAGTGGTGAATTCCAAATTTTTTTATGGTCATCCCCCGAAGATTCATCTACAGCATACAGGTGTATACAACCGACGGGACGGAGGTAAAAGTTACACCAAAACCGACATTTCCAGCAGGTTTCAGCCAAAGGAGTCGATACGACTCGATAATGTTAAAGCGGAGGAAAATGCTGTGTGGGCCAACACTTCAAGCATCCCCCTTCAGGTGGTTAACAAGCAAGAGAGTTTGCTGTTGGGGCGGGGGAGAATGTCACGGAAATCGAAACCAGGTTCGATTCCCGGCGACACTGACTGCTTTTACCGCTCTCGCATATTCAACCGTTCTAAGGCGGGGGAGGAGCGGGGCAGGCAGTGTCGTCATACCAACCAACACGCCAGAGCCAATGAGGTCGCAAGGAGGCTTCAGGACGGAGGCTCGAAGCTTTCTTGGCGGGAGGTTTTGAGGAGAAAGAGGAGAGTGACCCGGACGACGGAACGGACAGGAGTCCTAAGGATTAACCTCGGATCCAACGAGAAAGGGCTCTTCGTCGTCGGCTCGACTAAGCAGGAACGTGCGGAGCAACAGCTGGAAGGAGGCAACGGAACGCCGGAGCGAAAGCTTGAGACGCCGAGACGGTTCGAGTTTGGCGGAGAAGCTCCAAAGGCGGTGGTTTCAACCTTCAGAAATTCCTGCAAGAGCAGTGTTCCAGTCTGCACGCGGCAGAGTGAAAGCAATAAGTGCAGTTCTCCGGGAAGAACGCTCTCTGTCCTGGGAGCTTACTTTGTAAGTACATTTACGTTGTGTAATTGTGACTCCCGAGCTTTGTCGCTCGTTCTGCGTAATTTCTTCCGTCGGGAGTTCGACGGGCGTGCGACGGTGCGAGGGCGTTTTCGCGGAGGATTGAGTGTACCTCTCTTCACAATATGGCTTCGCATATGTTGATTGCGAAACGTAAAAGTTCGCTACGGAACTTTACGCATGTTCTAGTGTGAAAGGTGCCAGAGTGTTTGTATTTAAAGCATTGGTGGGAGGCGTAGCTCGTTTATTTAACGCTTCTTTTGTGTAACCATTCTGTTTTGCTCTTTTGCAGTTATTCCCCGCCCAGGCGGTTTAATGAATGTATGCGAATTTGTAATGTTACCCTACTAAGACATTTTCAAGCATTGAATTCAATACACGACAAACTTTGCCTTGCATTGTTGGTCATGTGACATATATTGTTGGTCCGTGCAGAGTGTTTGTGAATTGCGTGTTGATACCATAGTTGATACCTATTGTTGCAAACCTTTGTCTTATATTGTTGGTCATGAGATATTTCTCATTAATATGCCCTGCCATAACCATGAATATCGATTTTTTATCGATAATTATTATTTTTTCGAAATCTGAGGTAGACAGTGACCTTCCTCATGCATTGAAGGTCATGTATACGAAATTTAATCAAGATCGGAATAAAACTGTAGATTTGTATAAAAAACGTACAGACAAACAGACCCACCCACAAACATCCTTCTTTATATATATAGAAGACTAGAAGAGGTACCCGGCATTGCCCGGGATAATTACACTTGCACAAACTTTTCCTTTCATTGTTAGTCATGAGATATTGATTGTTGTTCGTTTGTGAATTGCGTGTTGATACTATTGTTGATACCTATTGTTGTACCAACTTTGCCTTGCATTGTTGGTCATGAGATATTTCTCATTAATATGCCTTGCCATAACCATGAATATCGATTTTTTGTCAATAATTATTATTTTTTCGAAATCTGAGGTAGACAGTGACCTTCCTCATGCATTGAAGGTCATGTATGCGAAATTTTATCAAGATCGGAATAAAACTGTAGATTTGTATAAAAAACGTACACACAGATCCACAGACCCACACACAGACCCACAGACGCACAGACCCACAAACATCCTTCTTTATATATATAGAAGACTGGAAGAGGTACCCGGCGTTGCCCGGGATTATTACACTTGGATGTAAACAAAACAATCTCAAAAAATTAAATTAAATTTTGCAATATCTTAAAATTAAACACATGAAAATGCTTAGAATTAATACAGTAAAAATTCATAATGAAAATTCGAAAAAAATCTTTTTAAAGGCTAACAATGGATGGACCGCTCCAAAAATTTCTTACTCAGGTAATCTTACTTCAGATGTACACTTGATGTTGTTGCAATATCCACTCTTCTCTCGTTGTGTTAAAGCAAAATTTGGCCTTTCATCACTTTGGGTAGTCTAGTGGTCGCCAATTCTTCTATTTACTTGCTTCCCATTTGCTCAATACAGCACGGAGCGGAAGGTTTGCTTTATCTGTCGTCTTTCCCCTCTTTCTCAATAGTCTGCTAACTCTTCATTATCTCCAGCTACTGATCATTTTTAAAGATTTTCAAGAAATTGTTAAGTACTAAGAACTCTCTTTTCTAAGAAAAACCTGAATAACAGGAATTCTATGCATTGTTACAAATTGAAACTTATCCATATTGCATCATCATTTTA
>JAHWFO010007252.1:490714-531262 GCA_023313115.1 Rhysida immarginata
ATAACCATGAATATCGATTTTTTATCAATAATTATTATTTTTTCGAAATCTGAAGTAGACAGTGACCTTCCTCATGCTTTGAAGGTCATGTATGCGAAATTTCATCAAGATCGGAATAAAACTGTAGATTTGTATAAAAAACATACAAACAAACAGACCCACAGACCCACAAACATCCTTCTTTATATATATAGAAGACTAGAAGAGGTACCCGGCGTTGCCCGGGATAATTACACTTGCACAAACTTTTCCTTTCATTGTTAGTCATGAGATATTGATTGTTGGTCCATGCAGAGCGTTTGTGAATTGCTTGTTGATACCATTGTTGATACCTATTGTTGTACAAACTTTGCCTTGCATTGTTGGTCATGAGATATTTCTCATTAATATCCCTTGCCATAACCATGAATATCGATTTGAATATGAATATTTTTCCGAAATCTGAGGTAGACATGCTTTGAAGGGCATGCATTTTTCCTCATGCTTTGAAGGTCATGTATGCGAAATTTCATCAAGATCGGAATAAAACTGTAGATTTGTATAAAAAACAGAGCCACAGACAGACCCACAGAGCCACAGACGCACAGACCCACAAACATCCTTCTTTATATAGATAGATAGATTAGCAGAGATACCCGGCGTAGCCCGGGATAATTCCACTTGTAGGTAAACATATTTTGCAATATCTTAAAAATAAACACTTTTAAACGCTTTGAATTAATACAGAAAAAATTCATAATGAAAATTCGAAAAAAAAATTTTCAATTCTCACAATGGATGGACTTCTCCAATTATGCCAATACTAGCCTAAATAATTTCTTTGTCACGTAATCTTACTATAGATGTACACATGATGTTAGTGCAATTCCCACTCTTCTCTCGATGTCTTGACGCAAAACGGTGCCAGTCATCATATTGTGTAGTCCAGCTTCGCCGATTCTTCTATTTACCTGCTAAACATTTTCTCAATACAGCACGGAACTAAATGAGTGATTCCTCTGTCGTCTTTCCACTCTTTCTCAAAGATCTGCTTACTCTATATTATCTCCAGTTAATGATCATTTTTAAAGATTTTCAAGAAATTGTTAATTACTAAGAACTCTCCTTTCTAAGAAAAGCTTGAATAAACGGAATTCTATGCATTGTTACAAACTGAAACTTAAGTATATTGCACAAACTTTGCCGTGCATTGTTGGTCATGACATATATATTGTTGAACCTCCCATAGTATCCACAATTTTTGATATCTATTGTCGCACAAACTTTTCCTTGCATTGTTTATCTTGAGATTTAAATCGCCGGTCCATGCAGAGTGTTTGTGAATTGTGTGTTGATATTGTTGATAAGCACTGTTGCACAAACTTTGCCTTTCATTGTTGGACATGAGATATTTCTCATTATTATGTCTTGCCATAATCATGAATATCGATGTTTTTATCAATTATTATTATTCTTTAGAAATCTGAAGTAGGAGTGAGCTTTCTCAATTTTTAAAGGTCATGTATGCGATATTTTATCAAGATCGGAATAAAACTTTAGGTTTTTATAAAAAAGAAATAAACAAAAAAATACACAAACAAACAAACATCCTTCTTCTTTCTTCTATATATATAAAGAAGGATGTTTGTTTGTTTGTGAGTTTGTTAATATGTTTTTTATACAAATCTACAGTTTTATTCTGATCTTGATAAAATTTCGCATACATGACCTTCAAGGCATGAGGAAGGTCATTGTCAACCTCAGATTTCGAGAAAATAATAATTATTGATAAAAAAATCGATATTCATATGTAAGCAGAAGTATCTTTCTTTTGAAAATCCAAATATTCTCTTTGTGCCATGCTATCCGAATTCTTTTTACAAGAACAACTGGAAGTTAATATAAAACTTCCGGCGTCCAGAGGCCTTTTTTGACTTCATTTATCAGATTGAAGAACAGGTAAAACTCGCATGGGGCAAAATCGGATGAGTCGAGAGGTGTGGAAGGGTTGACGTTCCCATTATTCCCTGTGCAACAGCACAATGAAAGACCTATATGCGGGGACATTGTCATGTTGCAATATCCAGAATTCTGTGCTTTTCTGGCGGATTGCGTAACGGAAGCGAGCCAGGATCTATGTGTACTAGTGTTGGGTCGAAAGAACTGGAATTGTTTAGATGAACTAGTTTCGATTAAAGGGCTGATGGAACTAGTTGCAAAAAACGATGTCTTATAGTTCCACAGTTCCTGAGTTCTTTTTAGTGCCGCGGATCTGTGTGGCACGGCTTAAATTTTTCTAAGCTGGAATCAATGAGACTGAAAATGTTCCAGTTCGAACGTGGCCCTGTTGAGTGATCACCGGAGTGCAGTAGAAAATAAAGCCTTTTCTGAAGTCTTGAATGTTAAAACCGCGGTGTAAGATTAGGAGTTGAGAAAATGACAATATGAAGTCACATGTTTGTCACATACGTGAGAGAATAGATAAAAACAGTTAGAAAGTTCTATATTTTTGCTGAATGAAATTGTGTTGTGAACAGACTAGCTGATTTTCTCCTCATCAAATTTTTTACCCAAATCCTCCCATCTATTTTATGCAGACTTAATTTATAAACATGCAATGGCTTTAGCACATTACTTTGCTGTCTAAAACATGAAAATGTTCAATTCTTTTCATTAACACACTACAAATGCTTCATACTCAAGTAATATAAATAAACTGCAATGAAAAAAACCCGCAAGTTTATTTATATTTTCAATTTTTAAATTAATAATTGTAACGAAAAAATATACATTTCATATTCGTTATTATTTAAAAATTCTACTAATAACCGGCGCCACTTTCTTGGCGGTTCATGGATCAAGAACATTTGTTCGGGAGTGAACTGCCGTACTACTCTACAGACAGACCTATATTTGGCGATGGAACTGTGGAACTGTTTACTTAGGCAAACAGTTTCACACAGCTCTGGCGCAGAGAGTATTCAGTCAGTCCTTCGTTCTTCAGGTCGGAACAATTTCCACTCGGAAATAGTTCATTGCAACATTCTGGCTCTGCACCTGGAACTAACCGACTAGTTTGCTTAAAGGAACTGTTCGGCGAAACACTAATGTGTACCTCTCTTTGTTCACAGTCGTCACAATTTGTTATTCACACGTCCTTCTTGAAACGCGTCATGTACCATTTATAGACACGCAGTGATTGAATACCCTGCACTGCGGAGCTGCTTCCCACTAACCAAGTCTCGCATCATATGTGTCCGAACGTCAAGGTCAGATAGTTATCCTATCTCCCAAGCCTGATTGGAGATATATCAACATTGTACACGAAATTATTTATAATACCTTGTATATTCGAATGATAAATCCCTCCCAACCACCCTCTGCTATAATCAATAGTCTTCATCAACATGTTTCTTACATTATGGAAGTCGAAACTGATAGACGCATCAATTTTATGGACTTGGCCATATATAAAAAACGGACTCCCTGCTTGAATTCGAAATTTATAAGACTCCCAGCTTGAATTCGAAAGATAATAAAATGGATAATATACACTTTGAAATACCATTCGGAAAGACACTTCAAATACCCAATCTCTGATAAGAAACGCAAAGAAGAAATAAAGAAAATTCACTATCTAGAAAAACGCAAAAAATTCTTTAAAAATTAGTGAATGGAATAATTGAAGATGCCCAAAACAGATATATGACAAAACCAAACACCAACAGCTATAATAGAGATAATAAAGCAGAAGGAAAAAGTAAATCAAGTAGAATCATTTACTTCTGTCCCGATATTTATAAAGTAACAAAATTAAGTAGTTTCATCTTTGTCTATTTTGTTGTCAATGAAAGAGAAATAAGGAACAGGTTAGCATAATTGGTAGAGGTTATTCGCTTACGCGTTTCGAATTCGCTTCTTCATCAGGGCAAGTGAAGACTACAACTGTGCAACACTCGACAATCGAACAGTGCAGGGAAAACGAAACGGGTGGTCCGAAAGCTACACTTTCACTATCATACTGGTCCAGAAAGTAACCACGGGAAGTACACTGAACTAGGCAAGATGCCAGATGAAACCTAGTTAAGTCATCTAGAGGATAAGATGGAGTCCTTTCTTGACGAGGGGCAAGGGATACGAGGAGCTAGAAAAAATGCCCTTTTTGATGTCGTCGAAATTGATGTCCAGGATGTGACATGCCCTGCGATATCTAAGGAGGCTTCTAAAGGTGAGCGGATGCTCAAGAATTCCTGCAACTTGAGGGATGGGATGTTCCTTCATCTTTCGAAACAGCTTTTTCACCAAATCCTGGACGTGATTTCCAATGGGAGTTATCTCAAAATCGTCGGCAATAGAAGTATTTGTTGCAACTCTACTGTCAAGTTGGGCAATAATCCTCAAGGTAACGTTTTGGAAGGTTTGGAGCTCCTTCCATCTGTACTTACATATTGTTGCCCAGGCAGGCATACAATAAAGCAAGATGGTTCGGATTACCGTCCTGTACAGCAATAGTTTGCACTCCAATCCAAGTGCGCTGTTTCGCCCCAGAAGAGCTACCAGACGGAATTTTACCTTCTTTGCTTTGTTGATGGCGCAGGAGACATGGTTGCCCTAATTTAGCTTGGCATCTATTACAGCTCTAAGGTATTTGTAATGCTTTACCCATTCGAGCTCTTTACCAGATAGAAGAGAGGACTCGGGGGTTTTCGAAGTTTATTTGCAAGGAACATCGCGTTGCATTTGTCAACATTTAGATTGAGTCACCACTTAGCAAACCATTTCTCGCACAGTTGTAAAACTTTTTACAACCGAGATATGACGTGAGCGGGTGTTCGGTCAGTAGTCATGATGGACGTGTCGTCAGTGAACAGATACAGCTTGCACTTTGTAAAGGCTGGGAAGTCGTGGATGAAAACGTTGAACAGTGCAGGACCAGGACAGAGCCCTGGGGAACACCAGCATTGACGTTGCGCAAGGGTTAGACATTGAGCAGCCAACGTTGACACGAAATATCCTGTTTGGCAGAAATGATCTAATCAAAGCAAGAAGATCGTCCGGAAATTCACAAGTAGTTATTTTGTATAGTCTATCAAGCTTTTGTGCCAAACCTGATCAAAAGCTTTTAGGACATCCAAACAGACAAGACCACCATATTTAGCGCAGTTAAGAGGAGCGTTCAGATCTGGAACAAGCCCCCAGATCTTCAGTTGGCAGGAGTGACCTGGGCGAAAGCCGAATTGCTCATCATTCGTTAAATCTCTCAAGAATGATGCGTTCAAACACTTTTGATAACATAGGTAACAAGCTTATGGGCCTATAGCTGACAGGGAGAGCAGGGTTAAGACCAGGGTTGGTATGGTAACGATAACAGACTCTTTCCACTTGACAGGAAAGCAACCATGTCTCCAGCAGTCATTCATGGCCCTGGTAATAGTCGAAACAACATTAGCAGGCAAATTCTTGGAGTACTATTTGTTATCGAATCAATACCTGCTGCTTTCCTGCTTTTAAGATGCTTGATGACATCGGAGATTTCGTGAACACCAATAATGTCCTCACAAGTAGAAAGAACACATATTTCGTGTATCCATAGTGAGCTCATATGCGATACATTCATCGTTGACAAGATAAATATTTGAGAAATTATCCGGATTGTCCTCATTAGGAGTGGTAAATTGTTTTACCAGTGAGTTAGCGGTCCGTTGGGCCTTATCTTGATCACTGGTGACAACACTGCCAATTGTGGTAAGCAGTTGCGGGAAGTTGGTGGGTCTGTTTCCTATTAGAGCCCTTACAGTACCCCAGAGCAAGTTTTCCTGGATTGACAGGGACTTTAGCTTTTCGCTCCATTTTTGATTACGTAAAGATTTAACCTCTTCCTGGTCCTTGCAAGCTAGCCTGTTGTATTTCGGCTTGAAGAAGGGAAGACGCTTACGCTTTTTTAACCATCTATAGGAATTTCTTTCAAGTATGAGATGCCTTATGTAAGTAGGGAGGTCGAGATGTTTAGGACGCTTTCGATCAGCAGTTGGGGGGGGGGGTTCTAGGCGTTGACTACTAAGGTCATTCTGCGCCTTTTACATAGGTTATTTCTGTACGCAGCCCGGGACAAACACAAACATCCATGCCCACGGCGGGATTCCAACCCACGGCCAGCGGATCCGAGAACTAGAAAGCCTATGTCCTAGCTCTCTCAGCCACCTGGCCAGCTGATCAGCAGTGGAAGCACTGGTAGCTGTAGCATCATTGATAACACGTGTAATAGAAATTATTTTTTTATTGATATCCTCGTTGTTAATAACCTCTTTATAAGGAATGCTGTTTTCTCTAAGGTTAAAAACACTGAAGAGTTTCCAGTCTTGTTTGGAGCAAAGCCCAATCTTAACTTCGATATTTTAGCCCTCAAAGATAAGCATCACTGGAAGGTGGTCAGAGGATAAGTCGTTGACTGTGAATATACTATAGGGCTTGAAGAATCCTTTAAGAACTACAACGTCCACACATCGCTGACAGGAGAGTGGTCTCAGTAGTACGTGTCATCAAGGGGTCCAACAACGAAGGTGTCAATCTCGTTTAGAGTATATCCTTAGAGGATATTGCCATTTTGGTTGAGAGGTGAACTAAATTTCCCATGCGTCAGCGTCGTTTATCATCATGGAAACAGCTTCCGTTCCTACATAATTCGGAGTGACAGTCTCATAGTGATCAGTGCCATCCTTGACAATGATAGCTGCTCCACCAAATGCTTGACTGGCATTGTTACCCAGAGGTCGATCCTTTCAATAAACATGATAACCAGGCAAGTTAAAAGCTCGAGTTCATTTCAGGTGCAACTCATACAAGAAAGCGATGTCGATATTCCAATTTATGAGGAAATTGTAATATTCGATGTGCTTCCAATAGATTTTCCTAGTGTTCCACATATTAAAATGAAGCTTTCCGTAATTATTCTGTAGTGGTGTCTGTAAATGGTCAGTTCTTGATTTCGTTGGACACAACCTGTGGCAGTACGTTGTCACTTTCCTTAAAAAAGTTTAGAAAGTTACCCAGACTCCTATAAATGCTGCACAATTGGATTGGATCGACCACATCCAGTTGATGCGACTGAAGCATAGGATCTACCACGAAGAACTTTGGTGGTTTTGATCCTTTTTACTTGGGAATAATTCGGACACTTAGTATAACTTGAAGCATGCTGATCATCACAGCATATCATTTAGGGGGTCTTAGCCTTTTAAATTAGTACAGTTCCTCGACTGACGGTCACCTGCGCACTTGTTACATCTAGGCGATTCCGTGCAACCTTGGGGGAATGGACAAAACGTAAACAACTGTAACATTATAAGGGCCTTTTGTTGCTTCAAAATAACTCTACAATAACAGGAAGAGGACTGACACGCTTTAAACTCAAATAGGACTTATCTTTGCTTGCGCCAGACGGTAAAAGTGTGTCCTGCGAAAGGGCCTACAGGGATGCATGTTTGGATCCTAGGTTTGCAGCATCTGACCTAGTATTTAATGAAATGCTGGAATCTCTCAGGAATTACATAAACACCAAGTACAATGCACTGGAGGCGAAGGTCGATTCCTTACGAACAAGTTTTGATGAAAAATTCAATGGAATCAACATGGAAATTCAAAACTCTTGTACAAACGTCATCAAGAAGATAAATGATTTTAGAACAGCCTTTGAAAAATGTTCCGGGACTCCAAATGCGGGAAATTGCAAGGAAGAAAATAAGGTTAAAAAAATTTTCAACCTATCTCCATTGATAATGAAGTGCATGGACTGGAGTCCATGGAAAGGAGTGATGAACATGACTTTTCGGCAAACGGTGGCAACAAAAGAATCAATTCCGACGGAAGTGATGGAGAAGTGGAAGACAGTGCCTGGCCAGTTGTTCGTATCACAAAACCCAGAAGGGGGACGAGGACAGAAAATTCCCAAATTAAGGTAAGTGAAAAGAAAGCTATTTATATTCCCCCTATTATCGTTAGACATCACGGAAAATCGATTAAGGAAGTGCTAAATGAGATTAAAAATCACGTAACGTTAGATAAGATTACTGCACATACCGGATGCTCAGCCATTATCAAGATAAAATGCCATGATGAGGAAACGCACAAAGCCCTCGTGTCAGGAATCAAAATGAATGGTGTACTTAAAATACAACATCATCAGCTCAAGTCTGAGAGGCTGTTAATATACGTTGTCCGTAATGTGGATACAACCTATGACATGGAAAATTTTTGCGCAGAATTTAGAAACGTAATTACTTCCCCGATAAGGCAGTTAGATTCAAAAATGCACATGGTGCAGTCGAGATGCCAATGGTTCTATCCTCCTACAAAATACTGAGCACAATAAATCTTTCCTAAAGTTAAAGCGCATTGGTTCAGTTGAATTGTTTAGGGGCAACAAGAAGCCCTTACAATTGCTTATGTTTTGGGCACGTGGCCCACGGCTGCACCGAATCACCGCATCGACCACCAGTCAAGGGACTGCGCCGATATAAATGGTAAAAACCCTCCTAAATGTATTCGAAGTGAGGGCCAGCACACATCGAGTTATACTAAGTGTCCCAAATACCCACAAGTTAAAAGGAATAGAACTTCCAAAGTAACTGAAAGAAGAACTTTTGCTGAGGTTGCTTCTGCATCTACTGGTAAGGGATTCGCTGACCACGACGAATTGGTTAAAATTCAAAGATATCTGGGTTACCTAATGAATATGTTAAAAGATAGTGGCAAAGTGTTGCCACAGACCACTCAAACAGAGACACGACAATAATCATGGATAGTTATAAAAACATCCCTAAAAAGTTATAAATCAAGGTAAGCTACATTGCACTATATGGAATGCATCCCTCGCAAGTGTCTTGATTTCTACTATTTCCTCACATGCAGGAACATCGATGTTGACTTCTTGTGCGAAACCCATCTCAAGCAGAGTAAGGCTTTAATTCTACCAGGATACTATGTTTACCGAAAAGATAGGCCCCCTAAAAAAGTTTCAGATCCAGCCTCTGGTGGGATAGCTTTTGTTGTCAAAAAAAGGTATTAATCACAATAAGATTGTCACACCTAACCTTGTCAATATGGAAGCAGTTTCCATTGTCATCAAAGATGCTGATGTTGGAGAGGTCAAGTTTACTTCCCTATACAACCCACCCAGGCACAAGTTAGACCCTCACGATTTAGATGAACTACTATCTGGGCCCACTCCAGTCGTTATGGTGGGTGACTTGAATGTGAAACACCCAAACTGGAACTCCAGATGCACTAATCAAAGTGGCTCCACCCTACAATATTTTTACAGTTAATGCCTTATCGTCTGATCACCTACCAGTTGCACTAAATTTTGAGGGGATAAATATCGACCTGAGAATAAATCTTCGTTATAAGCAGGACTGGAAATTTTTTAGAGAACTTATAAACGACAGTAACATTCCCTATCAGCATCCTGTCACCAGCAGTGACATTGACGAAAATATCAGAAAGGTCACTCACTCCATCAAGATGGCTACAAATGCTAGTGCTACTCTGCTGTATTGCAAGCAGCCAGACCATCTGGAACTTCCTCCCTCTATCAGGCAACTCATCCATGAAAGAAACACCTTCAGAAGACTTTGGCAGCGTACAAGGTTTCTTCACTTCAAGACGAAGTACAACAGGCTATCCTGTGTAACGTGCTAGTAAAGGCGAATTGCGTTTACCCGCACGTACAGCCAACGCTTCAAAAAACAAAGCGTAAAAGACCAAGAAACCTTCCCCTTGATTAGAAGAAAAACAGTAACCAGTACCCAGGGTAACCGCGGAGATAAATTAATAACACTTGCTTATAGGAGCAAAAGAGGTCCCACAAGTAAGGTTGAGTTTGAGAGAAACCTAGGAGAAAAAACCTACACTGCAAAATAACCCCCAATAAATACTTGAATGACTAACCCCCACTCAAAACAACCCCCAAAACTAAGAATAAGAAAATCAAAAAGTAGAAAAAGCGATTTCCAAATAAATATTTTCCTTTATTACAGTAGACGAACATAGATAAAATAGAATAAAGAAAAACTGAAAATGGTCTCAGGGGAGAAGCGGCGTGAACAAACTCTCGCAATAGTCAAAGGTGCTGGAGCGACGAGCCAAACGAGGGCGTAACAATCAAAAGACCGATCAAAGGCGAGGGCAGAACGGACTAGTCGAGTGGAAGAAGTCGATTCGCACAAGGCTCGGAGAATCCTGAGGAGTGGTGGGAGTCCGGAAAGGTCATGAAGAAATGCACACACTGCAAACAAGCGAGACCATCAAAAGAAAACATCATAGGAAAATACAAGCTGGAAATAAAAAAAAATCAATTTCTTCTTCTTTTTTTTTTTAAAACATAAAAAAATTAGAAATAGTGGAGAGAAAAAAATTTTAACAATCCCAAAAAATAAAAAAAAAGAAAGCTTAAAAGGGATACAAGAAAGCTTAGAGAAAAAAAAAATTTTTAAACAATAAACCCGGGACCTCCTCTGGACGGAACCTAAGAACGAGATACAAAATATAAACTAGAATAGAGACAACAGAAACAATAACAGGTGGTAACGGAAAAAAGAAGGGCAAAGACGGACAAACAGGTTCTTACGAATAACGAAGGGCGGGAGAAGGACGGACGTTGGCGACAACGCGGACAAGGTCCTGGAAAAAGAAAACAAAAATAATTATAAAGAAAATTGTTTAAAACCAAAAATTATCATTTCCAATAATCGGAAAGAACGGGTTACAGTTAAGAACTCAGAAAAAGATAAAAAACAAAAGAAACTATGACTCAGTGAGATTGTCGAGTGAATCCATCATATCGAACGAAACAAAAGTGACATTGCTACAATAAAAAAATTTGCTTGACATTTCACAAAGTCGATTTAAAAGACGATAAATCGTGACATAAGTGGACTATCCGTAGCAAGTGAAGGTCCACTCTGGAAACATCTGAAGAAGAGCACAAATTCAAAGATCGCTGGGGCGAAAACTCATCTTAAAAGGACGTGATCGCAACTGGAAATGGTCGACGATGAGTTAGTGGACGCTCTCATGAAGACGTAATGCTTGAACCACTTCAATTATGCAAAAGGGAAGAACCGGGAAGGAAACTGTGATGAACGTCATGGTCCTGAGATGCGACTGGGCGAGATCCAATGTAGAAATCAAACACGAGCTACCCGTTCATGAGTTAAAGTAAAGGTCGTTGATGTCCTAAGTTAGTAAGTCTGTTTTCCAAAGGAAAGCCATCTCCTGTCTCAAGAGAAGGCTGAGGAGCTGATGTTGCTTCTCTTGCTGGTTTGCTATTTCTCCCTGATATTTTTTTTTCAAGACCGAGAAATTACAAAAATCAGAAGAAAATTTAAATATCGCGGGCACGCGACACGACATCTGAGTTCAAGGAAAAGAAGACAGCTAGTCGCTCTAAGAAAACGAGCGGTCGAATACAACGAAACGTTTGAACATTGAAAAACTAAGCGAATAGAGGGCACGCACGCGTAACTAACAATAACATTGGTAAGAAACCAACCTAGACGTATTGTAGTAAAAAAAAAAAAAATTTAAAATAGTAAAAAAAAATCATTTTTTGGTTTACAAAGCAAATTAAAAAGAATTGGATAATTATACTTCTTTTAACAATAAATAATACATCTAATAACTATAGCCAAAGGCGAAAATCTTCGTCTATCCTTTGTCAAAGGGAGAAAACCCGAAAACGAAATTCCTTATAACTTAAAGGAAATTGTTAAGCGAAAAAAAAAAATCTAATTGCAGACTGGAAAATCAAAGAGAGGGACGCATCTAAAGTTCATTAATATATAACGGAAAAAGTTTCATCGGATAACGAACGAGACAAGTCAAAAATGACGCGACGAAGAACGAGCCAAAACTGGATGCTTAAAATAATTGAATCAACGGGGAATTAACTATTCATTTGTCCGTCAAGCGCAAAAATATTCATCACGGAATAAACAACCGATGACACGAAATAGCGATATTAATGACTCAACACACGAGAAATCGCGATCTCGGTCAAAAAATAAATAAATCCCACCGAAAAGAAAATTATTTAGCGCGAGGACAAAATCAAATAGAACGAATAACTCCCCAAATGTGATATCATTAACCCAAGAACAACGTGAACAGAGCGCGTCAAGTGTACCCTTTAATATATAAAAAGGAGGGGGAACACTGTAACCTCCGTAATAATAATTAATTAAGCATCTTATAAACAAAGCTCACGTCCGAGACAACCGATGAGCACCCCAGTTTTGGGAAAAGCTACTCGCGACAGAAACCAGGAATAACGGTAAAGTGGAAAGCTAGAAAGACACAACACGGGAGAGATCCAGAAATTAGTAGTAGAAGTGATTCAAAAAATTCTTATAAAAAGGCTACTAAAACCTAAATAAGAAAAAAAAACCGGCACGTTACACCTGCAAGGTAAGCGAGCGGATTAAGGGTTTAGGGAATCAAAGATGGAACAACAAAGTTAAAAGTCTGCCCATCCAGGATAATTCTTTCTGGAGTATGGTCAGGGCCCTTAAAAGCAACAGGACTATTGATCTCCCTGGTTTGCTTACAGAGGGTGGCGATTTCGTTAGCAATGACCAAGACAAAGCACAAATTATCGCCGATTCACTGAAGAGCCAATTCTCTACACCCAAAGAGGATGATCTGGTCAATATTACTCGTGAGGTCAAAGTCATGTGTAATAAGTTGGCCCACACACAGCGCGCTCTTGGCTCTTCCGATGTCATTGGCACCTCTGAGATATTGGACATCATTAAGCACCTGAAATGCAAAAAGGCAGCCGGCATTGACACCATTACCAATAGTACTCTCAAGAATTTGTCTCCCAGTGTTATCTGCATCATCACCAAAGTCATGAATAACTACTGGCTTAGCAGCCATTTACCTCAGTCATCATCACCATTCCTAAAACTGGACTGGATCCTGCTCTTTTCAGAAGTTATAGGCCCATTAGCTTGTTGCCCATGATTTACAAGGTCTTTGAGCGCACTATACTCATCAGGTTCAACGAGTACTGCGAGGCAAACAACCTCATTCAGCTTCAGTTATGGTGGCTCGTTGCTGATTTAAACGGTCCTCTCAACCTCTCTATGTTTGGTGGTCTCGTTTTCCTCGATGTCTAAAAGGCCTTTGACCAAGTCTGGCATGATGGGCTCATTAATAAAATGATTACCTACGGGTTACCTGACGATCTAATTGCTCTGGTTTGCTCCTTCCTGTCAAAGAGGACTTTTCGTGTTAAGGTTGGAGAATGCTTCTCTGAACCCTGCAATGTTAATGCTGGAGTACCCCAAGGCTCTGTCTTGGGGCCAGCTTTATTCAACTTTTTCATCCATGACTTTTCCAAGTTTGCAAAGTGTAATCATTATTACATGCTGAAGACGGGTCCATCATGACCTGGGCACGAAACCCAGCACATGTCATCACTCGACTATAAAAAGCTTTACATCAGTGCGAGAGCTGGTTCACAAAGTGGCGATTAAAACTGAATGTCAAAAAGTGCAAGGTCATGTTTATCACTCGCAAATGCAAAAACCCTCCAAAGCCCCTCTTCTTATTTGGCAAGAAACTTGAGTGGGTAAAACGCTACAAATATCTTGTTGTCATGATCGACTCCAAACTAAATTGGAATGACCAAGTCCAATACGTGCAAAACAAAGCAAAGAAAGCGAGGTTCAGTTTAATTGCACCAACTGGGGCGAAACAGCGCTCTTAGTGTGGATAACAAACTCTTGATATACAAGGTTGTGATTCGTACTATTTTACTTCATGGAATGCCTGCTTGAGCTTCTATTTGCAAATCTAGGTGGAAGGATTTCCAGACCTTCCAAAGTGTTGCTCTCCGGTCCAGTGCCCAACTTGACAGAAGAGTTGCCAACAACTACTCTATCTATGAGGATTTGGGTATGACCCTCATAGGCACCTTTATCCAGACTCTTATGAAGAACATGCTACCCAAGATGGAGAATCATGAAAACTCCCTGGTTTCTGGTATATTGGACCACCTACTCGTTATTAAGGGTCCCCTCAGTTTTTGAAGACCCCGCCATATCCTGGACGTCTGCTTTGATGACGTTAACAAGGCCATCTTCCCCAACCATTAGATCTTCTAGATCCTGCTGATTTTTGGGGACTCTATTCGTCAATCTACAATTTGACTCTCGTCCCTTCTTGGGACTTATTCTCTGGAGGACTAAAGAGGTTGATCAGGCTTCTCTGCCAGTTCAGTGTACCTCCTCTGGTTTACTCTTTGGGCGAGCATGCAAAGTGAGCTTGGCTCCTGGACCACTCGCGTCTTTCTTTTCACTTCACTGTTCGATTTGGGTGACATTGCTTTGGGCGTAACTAAGCTGAGCTTTGTTACCATGTAGGGCCACAGACACACTATCGTTGATATTGACAGTGGATTCAATAATGTCGACCCTAACACCACTTTTGTTCTTTTTATGCTGCGGAATTTGCCAATCACCTCTATCAATATCAGCAGAATCACTTGACGCTAAGTTCTTAGTGAGGAGTTTCCTTCGTTGACCGCTTCCAGGCAAGTAGAACCGATTTCATTATTATGTATGGGATCAGGATTTACCGCTATCATAGGCGAATCAGAAGTAATGGGAGAGTTCATAAACTATTTGGTATTATTGCCTAGGTTACCAAGGCCGTTGACAGTCTCTGAACTAGCACTTTGAACAACCTTTTTTAAACTATTAATTTTACTACCAAGTTCCTTGGACAGCGCTTCCACCCTTTATTCTAATTCTTGATATTTATTGTTCAGTTCAGTACGTAATGGCTCAAATTGTTCATTAATAATAATATCAAGTGGCAGAAATCTCGGATCCTTACACGCATCTTTGTAGGCCAGTTCAGAAGGTAACACTTTATCATCAGCACATTTAACAAAACATGAAGAATATATTGACGCAGCGACTGACGTCGCCATGAAGCATGTGTGGTGCGGGTTTTGCCGTCCTTAGAAGAACCCACCTACTCAGAAAGACACAGTTTAAAAGGGTTAAAAATTCCAAGCTTTTTAGTCCTCCAGGGTGTCTAGCAAAACGATTTCGAAAATTCCCTGACTTTTCCCGATTGATCACGTTATATTACCTGATCATAAGCAGCAAAAAAAAATCTATCTTGATAGAATATTGATATTTTTCAAATTTTTCGTTCCTATTTCGCATTTTTTTGTTGATTTTGTAAAATTCCTTGAGTATTTGCAAAATTCCTTGACTTTTTACTGACTTTTCTAGGTTACAGAAAATTCCCTGACTTTTCCCGTTTTTCCTGGTTGCTAGTAAACCCTAGTCCTCTTAGATTCCTCAATAGTAAACCAGGACCAGCAACTTTGCAAGCGAGCACTTCAAGATCACAACCACAATTCCAAAAATAAGCGAGCGGTTAACACACATCCGCGAGGGAGACACACATCCATGGAACTCCCACAGCTGTGCAATCAACAATCGACAATCGAACAGTGAAGTGACATTTCTTCGGTTGGGAAGAAAGCAGTGCTTTCACGTAGCAAACCCTACTAGAATAAATACCACATAAAATACACAAGAAACCTGACTAACCCAAAGACGTCTTCTACAGAGAAGATAATCCGAATCATCGTCTTGTACAATAGCAGCTTATTGTCGATGCTGAGGGCATTGATTCGACCCATGAGAGCTATGAGCCTGTACTTAGCCTTCTTTGCTTTTATTCAGTACGTAAGTCGCGTGACTGTTCCACCAGTGTCTTGAGTCGGTTATAACGCCAAGGAACCTGTAATTGTCGACCCATTCGAGTTCCTTATTGAATATGACAAGAGAATCCAGGGGACTCTTAAGCTTTTTGTTGAAGTACACAGCTTTGCGTTTTCCGATGTTAAGGTTCAGTTTTCAGCAACTAAGTCAGTCTTCAGACGTTCTGCTGACAAGTGATAACGTGAGATGGCTGGTGCTCCCGCGCCATAATGGCAGCGTCATCAGCATTGAAATATAAATTACATTTTTCTGGTTTTGGGAACTCATTTACAAAATAATTAAATAAAACGGTTCCAAGGACAGATCCTTTTGGGACACTGGCCTTTACCTTTCGGGGAGTGGAGACGTTTTTGCCAACTTTAGCTTGATAGAACCTGTCGCTAAGAAAGGATTCCATTATCAAAATCAAATCAGGAGGAAACTCGTCTCTAATCATCTTGTAGATTAGCTTTTGGTGACACACCAGATCGGAAACCTTACTGACATCAAGAAAGACAACGCCACAGTACCTTTGGAAGGTTGCGTGGGGTGCTCAGATCTTCAACAAGCATTCATATCTGCATCTGACAAGAATGGGCATCACGAAAGCCGAATAGCTCTTTCCGAAGTAGATAACTGGTGAGACAGTGGTCCTTGAACCTGGTGAGGATAGTTTTCTCCAAAACTTCAGACATCGATGGGAGTAAACTGATAGGTCGGTTATTGTACAAATATATACAATTTAGAGTACATTAATTAGTGCATTATGTCACATCATTTTTCTCAATTTTCCATTGTAAAAAGCAAAGGCATAAGTCAAATCAAAAAAATCAGATGGCGCCGACTTTGGTAAACTGTCATTGTGTTCATGCCAAGTGCGTCTTGAAAATCGTCCAAGAATGTTTTAATAAAGAAACTTAATATGTTTACAATTAAAATATTTTACTACATACACGAAAATAAGATCGGGAATCAGTTTCCACAAGCAAAAATACGTAATTAAAATAAAAATACGTTATTTAAAGATGATAGTAACGAAATTGAAACCATGTTTGAAAAATGGTTTGTGAAATATATAATAATTCAAATACAAAGTTAATCTGTTACAATGCTTCACCTCCTCTTGTGTTTGAGACTGAGGAAATGACTAGAGTGGAGAGGTGCAGTATTGTAGAGTTCAGAACTGATATGTACCAAAGGACTTTAATTGATCGGACACAAGTGATTGCATAAAACTAAAATTCAAACCTTTTTATTTAACCAACTTATATAATGTTACACGACAGTTTTCTAGAGGGCCCTCCTCAACATGTAAAAAAAAACGTGACAACCATAGCTGTATTCGCTCATGCAGAACTACACAAAATAACAATTGTATTCTTAATCCTAATATCATCTACTGTGACAGGGCATTAAACACCTGATTGAGCTCTATTTTCAGTGAGCACTGCATTATATCAAATAGGCCTCATGGGCAGCCTGCAAAGTGAGGCATTAACACGATTTTGGCTTATTAAAGCGCACTGCACAAAGAACCACCGCCTAACAGTCTGCGTTGCGTCGTGGAGAACGTCGTGTGATTCCATTAACGCCCAAGATCTTTTCTAAGATCGTTTTTTTTGGGGGGGGGGGGGGGGCTAGGGAAACCCCTGTTTACACGTTCACTGTACAGTTCACTGCTCTGCAATACTCTTTCCGTGTCAATGCGATGTCACCGTTTTGGACAAAAGTCTAATGCGCCGCACAACCAGCGAGCGCAACGCAATACCTGTGCACACACTTACCAAAGTGAGTCATGTTCAGATCCGAGTTTATGGATTGGTTTTAACAGTTTTTCTGCCAAGCTGGGTGCTGGTCCTCAGGGTAACATTCTGGAAAGTCTGGAGTTCACTGTATCTACTTTTACATATGGATGCCCATGCAGGCATGCCATAGAGGATAATTCGAATCATCGTCTTCTACAATAGCAGCTTATTGTCGATGCTGAGGGCATTGTTTCGACCCAGGAGAGCTATCAGGCTGTACTTAGCCTTCTTTGCTTTTATTCAGTACGTAAGTCACGTGACAGTTCCATCAGTGTCTTGAGTCGATTATAACGCCAAGGTACCTGTAATTGTCGACCCATTCGAGTTCCTTATTGAATACGACAAGAGAATCCAGGGGACGCTTAAGCTTTTTGTTGAAGTACACAACTTTGCGTTTTCTGATGTTAAGGTTCAGTTTTCAGCAACTAAGTCAGTCTTCAAATTTCATCAAGGCGTTCTGCTGACGAGTGATAACGTGAGATGGCTGGTGCTTCCACGCCATGATGGCAGCATCATCAGCATAAAAATATAAATTACGTTTTTCTGATTTTGGGAAATCATGTACAAAATAATTAAATAAAAGCAGCCCAAGGATAGAGCCTTGTGGGACACCGGCCTTTACCTTGCGGGAAGTGGAGACGTTTCTGCCAACGTTAGCTTGATAGAACCTGTCGCTAAGAAAGGATTTCACCGTCAAAATCAAATCAGGAGGAAACTCGTCTCTAATCATCTTGTAGATTAGCTTTTGGTGACACACCAGATCGGAAACCTTACTGACATCAAAAAAGTCAACGCCACAGTACCTTTGAAAGGTTGCGTGGGCTTAGAGATGGGCGATAGTGAGAAAAAAACTATCGAGAGTACTATCACGATAGTTTTTTAGTTAACTCGATAGCGTCACGATAGTCTGCAACTATCGTTAACTATCGCCATAGTTTGCAATTATGAGTATTCAAAGAATCAAACATCAAAAATAAAAAATTATCATCTTTTGCCAAAAAATATAACATTTATTTAACAATAGAAAGAAAAATACATTAATTACACATTTAGAACATTTAATTGGGCCATTCCTTATACAAGAGGTTGCTCAAAATTATCAATTTTTCAACATGTTTTGGAGACAATCTATTTCTCCGTTCAGTAATGACATTACCCACTTTAGAAAACAGTCTTTCTGATGGAACGGAACTGGCAACCACACACAATGTTTGCAGCGCCATCCGTAACACAACACATAATTTTGTCCTTATTAATGTTCCAGTCACTGAGTATGCTTTGTAAAACCTCCTGCAATTCATAGGCTGTATGATCTCGGGTAAGTGCACGGCATGCAATAACGACAGAATCAAGATTTTTATCTCTTAAGAAATGAGCTGTTAAACCAATATACGATTTGGTATTTAGCGGGTCAGTCCATAAATCAGTTGTAATACTAAGAAGTTCAACTTCTTGCAACCTTTTTTCAATTATACACTTTGCACTATTAAACTTAGCATCCATCATTGTTGTTAATGTTCTGCGACTAGGAATAATGTACCTACTTTCAAGTTCATGAACAAATGCCTTAAAACCTTCACCTTCAACAATATTAAAGGCCATGCTATCTTTGGCAATCATAAACAATAAGTCATTTGTTATCTTGTGTGTTTTTAGACCGTCACTTGCAAAATCCCTTTGCCTATTAAATGAAGTAATGATGGTCTTGCTAAAAGAAGAGTTTTCTGATAAAGATGATGTTGGTCTGTCTTCTGCTTCGTGAGACTTGTAGAGAAAAAACATCAGACAAATGGCTACTGGAGGAACTGTTCTGTCCAAGACGAATTAACTTTTCCGTCACACCTGAGATATGATTACACATAATTAATATGATTAATTTAATCATACGATTATGCAATTTAAATGTTCCTTGCGTAAAAATTATTACTAATTAAAAAAGTTTTTCTAAAAACAGTTAGATGCTAACTTAGATCTATGCTAACTTAAGTAAAAGTAACTAATGTATAGGAAACTTACCACTTTATGAAGAAGAAACAAGCTTCTCGCAGTTGTTCCACTGTGAATGGAATATTTTCAATTCGACAATCGACAATCGAACAGCGCAGTGAAAAAACAAAACGAGTGGTCCGGAAGCAATCCTTTCACTACCATACTCGTCCAAGTATTATCCAAGGGAAGTACGCTGAATTAGGAAATAAGCCAGATGAACCTTGTTAAGTCATCCAGAGGATAAAGAGGAGTCCTTTCCTATTAGGAGAGTGAAGCAGATTGTTGATTGACGAGGGACACGAATGAGCTAGGAGATCCAGTAGTCTGGGAAAATAGCCTTTTGGATGTCTTCGAAGTTGACGTCCAGGAGATGACGAGGCCTGAGATGCCTGAGTAAACTTCGAAAAGTGAGCAGGTGATCCAGAATATCTGCAACCAGAGGAATAGGGTGGTCCTTAATCTTCGGAAGAAGCTTCTTCAACGACTTCTGTACGTAGTTTCCAATAGGAGGTATATCAAAATCTTCAGCAATGGAAGTATTTGTTGCAACTCTCCTGTCCAGTTGGGCGATGGTCCTCAGGGTGATGTTTTGGAAAGTTTGCAGGTTCTTCCATCTGGACTTGCATATTGTGGCCCAGGCAGGCATACCATATAACAGAATGGTCCGGATTACCATTTTATATGGCAAAAGTTTGCTATCTATTCCAAGAGCGCTGTTCCGCCCTAGGAGGGCGACCAGGCTGAAACTTGCCTTCTTAGCCTTATTGATAGCATAGGAGACGTGGTCGCCCCAGTTTAGTTTGGTATCTATCACCACTCCGAGGTATTTGTAATTCTTCACCCATTCAAGCTCTCTACCCGAAAGAAGGAGAGGCTTCGGGGGTTACCGAAGTTTCTTGGTAATAAACATAGCTTTGCACTTGTCGACGTTTAGTTTGAGTCTCCACTTAGCAAACCATTTCTCGCACTGATGTAAGGCATTTTGTAACCGAGATGTGACGTGAGCGGGATTGCGGTCGGTAGTCATGATGACCGCGTCGTCAGCAAACAGATATAGCTCACACTTAGTAAAGATTGGGAAGTCGTGGATGAAGAAATTGAACAATGCAGGTCCCAGGACAGAGCCTTGGGGAACACCAGCATTGAAGTCACAAGGGTTTGACATTGAGTAGCCAACCTTAACACGAAATTTCCTGTTCATCAGAAAGGAACTAATCAAAGCAATCAGATTGTCAGGGAAACCACAAGTAAGGGAAATCGTCAGGAAAATCTCCAGCTTTGGAGGCTTGTTGCTGATCTAAACACTCCCCTTAATTGCGCCAAATACGGTGGTCTTTATCTTTCTAGATGTACGGAAGGCTTTTGATCAGGTCTGGCATAACGGCCTGAGATAAAAGATGATTACTTATGGCTTTCCTGACGAGCTGATCGCTTTGATTAGTTCCTTTCTGTCAAACAGGACTTATTGTGTCAAGGTTAGCTGCTCCATGTCTAACCCTTGTGACATCAAGGCTGGTGTTCCCCAAGGCTCTGTCCTTGGCCCTGCATTGTTCAACTTCTTCATTCAAGACTTCCCAGCATTTACAAAATGCGAATTATACCTATTTGCTGACGATGTGTCCATCATGACTTGTGCCCGAAATCCCACTCATGTCATATCTCGGTTACAAAATGCTGTGCATCTGTGTGAGAAATGGTTTGCTAAGTGGAGGTTAAACCTGAACGTAGATAAATGCAAAGCCATGTTCGTTACCAAAAAACTTAGAAAACCCCCGAAGTCAATCTTCCTATCTGGCAAGGAGCTCGAGTGGGTAAAGAACTATAAATACCTCGGAGTTGTGATAGATGCCAAGCTAAATTGGGGTGACCATCTCTCTTATGCTATCAACAAGGCCAAGAAGGCGAAGTTTAGTCTGGTTGCCCTTCTGGGACGAAACAGTTCGCTTGGAGTGGACAGCAAACTGTTGCTATATAAAATGGTAATCCGAACCATCAGGAAAGCTGAACTGCTCTTTCCGAAGTAGATAACTGGTGAGACAGTGGTCTGTGGACCTGGTGAGGATAATTTTCTCCAAAACTTTGGACATCGATGGGAGTAAACTGATAGGTCGTTAGCTCACAGAAATTGCAGAATTTTGCGCCTGTTTGGGTATATTTAACACAATAGATTGCTTCCAAAGTGTCAGGAAGTAGAAAAATCTCCAGCAGTCGCCTATGATATTCGAGATGTCATTAATAATGTTGTTCGGTAGATTCCTTAGGGCATTATAAGTTACCTTGTCTCTTCCTGGAGCCTTACTCAGTTTGAGATTTCTGGTGATGGAAGCTATCTCGCCCGTCTCAATGTTAATCTTCAATGTATATTGCGGGACTTCATCAAGCTTGATAAGACCATTTTCCTCACGCTGGGACATGAGATGACTCTCGAGATTATTTTTATCAGAAGTAACAAACTCCAACTCCAGGTGGTCTGCAATTAGTTGTGCTTTATCCTGATTTGTTCGGAAGTAATTATCGTGAGGGGTGCGAAATGGAGGAAGCTTATCACTCTTCTTCTTCTGCAGAAATCTAGCCATGCTCCGAATGGAATTGTCGTGAGTTAACAAGCTTTTCAGCTTGTCATTCCACCTAGCGTCGCGTAACTCTTATTTCTTCTTGGACTCTTCGTACTAACCTGCTATATTTCGTTTTTAGCCAAGGTAAACGATAGCATTGCCAAATCCTACTGGTCCTGTATCTTGCTGCGATCAAGTGTTGGATTCCAATGACATTTATTTTCCAATGGATAGGCACTGGCTTTCGTGGCATTATTTATTCGCCTGGTGAAGTCTTTAGCACGTTGATCGATGTCTTCCGTACAGTTTGCTCTATCGAGTTGGCCATCATGGCCCTTGAGGATTTCTTTCAAGAGCTTCCAATCTTGCTGATGCTTGACTTCTTCTCTGAAATTGATATTGACATTGTCACAGGCTTGTGGTCAAAAGAAAGGTCACCAATCGTGAAGATCTTGTATGGCTGGAAGAAACCCTTCATCAGTGAGATATCCAACACGTCACTTATAGGGGAATGATCACAGTAGCATGTGTCCTCCACTGGCCCTGCAGCAATGATGTAATCCTTACTTTATATATACCAGTATAGAATCTTGTCATTGCAGTTCCGTGTTCTAGAGTTCCAGCTTGGATGTTTGGCATGATGGTCCCAGCCAGTATAACTAGAATGCCACCATCGAAAAGTTCATACAGATCGATAACGTCGACAGTATGTATAGGTGATTTGTAGATCGCCACGAACTTCACTTCACCAATGGAGACGTCACTGATGATGATGGATGCCGATTCCATACCTGCGTAAGATTTGGAGACCAATTCTTAATGTTTAATTTTATTCTTGATGATGATCGCAGCACCACCAGAGGCATGTCTTGTAGTGTTTGGATTCATACTATCGTTAATGGTGCACACAATAAACAGGTAGCTTGAAATCTCGGCTTGGCTTGAGGTGTGTTTCACAGAGGAAAGCAACGTCGATTTCCTGCTTCAAGAGAAAGTTGTGAATGGATATATTGGTTTTTCACCGTCCTTCTTCCAATCTGGGCAATGGTCTTCAAGATAACATTATGAAAAGACTGTAGTAAGAAAAGACTCGCTCCATCTACTTCTACAGATATTCGCCCACGCAAGTATGCCTGAGTGGAGTATGGTCCGAATAATCGACTTGCAAAGAAGTAACTTATTTTCGATGCTGTGGGTGCTGTTGCGGCCCAGGACAGCTATGAGACTGTTCTTAGCCCTCTTCACTTTGTTCAGAATCTTGAGTCGATGATAACGCCAAGATATTTGTAGTTGTCTACCCAGTCCAGTTTCTTATTGAATAGAACAAGAGACTCTGGAGGACGCTTGAATTTTCTTTTGAAGTACATAGCCTTGCACTTACCAACATTAAGGTTCAGATTCCTGCAGTTAAACCAGTCTTCGAACATCTTTAAAGCGTGCTGTAGACAAGTGATAAGGTGAGCAGGCTTGTGTGCCCATATCATAATTGTAGTATCGTCAGCATAGAAATAAAGATTACAATTTCTGGGTTTCGGGAAATCATGCACAAAATAATAAAAAAGCACGGGCCCGAGGACAGAACCTTGAGGGACCCCGGCCTTTACAACACGGGGCGTGGATAGATTTTTACTAACCGGCTTGGTAGGACCTGTCGGGGAAAAAAAATTTCACCATCAAAATCAAATCGGGACTCTAATCATCTTGTAGATTAGCCCTTCTTGCCACACCTGATCGAAAGCCTTACTGACATTAAGAAAGACCACGCCACAGTACCTTGAAAGGTTCACTGGGGTGCTCAGATCTTAAACAAGCCTCCATAATAAAATAACCAGCATCTGTGCAATCGATAATCAAACAATGAAATGTACATGTCT
The DNA here is from genome assembly GCA_023313115.1 of Rhysida immarginata. Taxonomy (NCBI): domain Eukaryota; kingdom Metazoa; phylum Arthropoda; class Chilopoda; order Scolopendromorpha; family Scolopendridae; genus Rhysida; species Rhysida immarginata. The sequence goes on from JAHWFO010007252.1 coordinate 514,699, forward strand.
TCGGGTGGGACAAAAGCAGTGCTTTCACGTTGCTCAACCTACCGAAATAATTTCCACATGAAATACACTGAAATGCGCAAGAAGCATGACTAACCAAAGAGGTCTTCCACATTATGAAAAAAAAATAAGATTGACGATTGTCAGAAGAATGGGAGAGGGGGCAGGGGTGGGTGCAGTCACTAAAACCATCGCTAAAAGTCACTAAATTTAAAAATAGGCGCAACATAGAACACAAAAAATAGACATTAAAACACCAATCAGATGAAATTATTTTATTTTAACAAACATTACATATTAATCATTGTAAGCAAACATTCTAACAAGAAGTTTTCATTAACAAACCACGTCTTTCAAACCAAGTGTAATATTATTTAAGTGTTCAAATACATCAGAATAATCTGCTCGTAAGGCAGTTGTCCTCTTTCAGAATCCGTGTCCGAATCTGATCTGGCTGTTTTCTGCTTTTAAAAATCTAACTGCGTTGATTACTGGAACTCTTCAGCAAAGCTGACTGACTAACGGCAAGCACAATCCTTCCTCGCACAGGTTGTGGGTTATTATAAACCAGACTTTTATAAAAAAAATTACGTGCTAGCTGCTAACCTATCAAAATAAATAATCTAAGTGAAAAACAAATTAATTCAGAGAGGAGATAACCTAAAAACTGCAAAGTCTACTTACAATTATGAAGTTTCCCAACAGAGAAGATTCCATCGAACTGAAAGTGACAATCGACAATTGAACAGTATAGTAAAAAGAAAGACCCGAGTGGTCCTGGAGCCAAGCTCACTTTGCACGCTCGCCCAAAGAGTAAACCAGAGAAGGTACACTGAACCGGGAGAGAAGCCTGATGAACCTCTTTAGTCCTCCAGAGAATAAGTCCCAATAGGGAAAGAGAGTCATATTGTAGATTGACAAATAGAGTCCCCAAAAATGGAAAGGATCTGCAAGATCCAGTAGTTGAGGAAGACGGCCTTTTTAATGTCATCAAAGCAGACATCCAGGATATGGCGTAGTCTTCGAAACCTGAGGGGACCCTTAACAACGAGTGGATGGTCCAAAATACCAGAAAACAAAGTATTTTCGTGATTCTCCTTCTTGCTTAGCATGTTCTTCATAAGTGTCTGGACAAAGGTGCCTACGTGGGTCATCCCCAAATCGTCATAGATAGAGTGGTTGTTGGCAACTCTTCTGTCAAGTTGGGCAATAGATCGGAGAGCAACATATTGGAAGGTCTGTAGATCCTTCCACCTAGATTTGCAAATAGAAGCCCAAGCAGGCAATCCATAGATTAAAATAGTACTCATCACAACCTTGTATAACAAGAGTTTGTTATCCACACAAAGAGCGCTGTTTCGCCCAGTAGTGCAATCAGACTGAATCTCGCTTTCTTTTTCTTGGACGTGATCGTTCCAGTTTAGTTTGGAGTCGATCACGACACCAAGATATTTGTAGCTTTTTACCCACTCAAGTTTCTTGCCAAAAAAGAAGAGGGGCTTTGGAGGATTCTTGCATTTGCGAGTGATAAACATGACTTTGCACTTTATGATATTCAGCTTTAATCGCCACTTAGTGAACCAGCTCTCGCACTGATGTAAAACATTTTGTAGTCGAGTGATGACATTTGCTGGGTTTCGTGCCCAGGTTATGATGGACCCGTCGTCAGCAAACATGTAAAGATTACACTTTGCAAACTTGGGAAAGTCCTGGATAAAGAAGTTGAATAAGGCTGGCCCCAAGACAGAGCCTTGGGGTATGCCAGCATTAACATCGCAGCATTCAGACAAGTAGTTCCCAACCTTAACATGATAAGTCCTCTTTGACAGGAAGGAGCAAACCAGAGCAATAAGATCGTCAGGAAACCCGTAGGTAATAATTTTGTAAATGAGCCCATCATGCCACACTTGGTCAAAGGCCTTTTGAACATCGAGGAAAAGGACACCATCAAACATAGAGAGGTTGAGAGGACTGTTTAAATCAGCAACGAGCCTCAATAAATGAAGCTGACAAGAGTGGCCTGGACAGAAGCCATATTGCTCACTACGAATGAGGTTGTTTGCCTCGCAGTACTCGTTGAACCTCTTGAGCATAGTGTGCTCAAAGACCTTCTAAAGCATGGGTAACACGCTAATGGGCCTATCACTTGTGGGAAGTGCAGGATCCAGTCAAGGTTTAGGAATGGTGATGATGACTGAGTCCTTCCAGGCATTGGGAAATGGCCGCTAAGTCAGCAGTCATTCATGTCCTTGGTGATGATGCAGATAACAATCGGAGGTAAATTCTTAAGAGCACTGTAGGTAATGGTGTCGATGCCGGCTGCCTTTTTGCTTTTCAGGCGCTGTATGATGTCCAATATCTCAGAGGTGCCAATGACATCAGGAGAACCAACAGCGCGCTGCGTGTGGCAATACCTATCACACACGTCTTTGACCTCACAAGTAATATTAACCAGATCATCCTCTTTGGGCATTGAGAATTCCCTCATCAGTGAATCGGCGATAATTTATGCGTTGTCCTGGTCATCTCTAATGAAATCGAGACCCTCTGTAAGAAAAAGAGGGAGAGCATTAGTCTCTTTGCTTTTAAAGGTCCTGATCATACACCAGAGGGAGATATCCTGGACGGACAGACTTTTAACTTTGTCGTTCCATCTTTGATTCCATAAATCCTTAATCGGATCACTTACCTTGCGGGATAGCCTGTTTTGCTTCGTCTTGAAGTGGAGAAACCTGGTACGCTGCCAAAGTCTCCTGAGGGTGTTTTTTTGTTGAAGAGTTGCCTGATGGAGGGATAAACTTCCAGATGGTCTGGCTGCTTGCAATCCACCAGAATAGCCCAAGCATCTGTAGCCATCTTGATGGAGTGAGTGACCTTTCTGATATTTTCGTCAATGTCACTGCTGGTGACGGGATCCTGATAGGGAATGTCAGTGTCGTTCATAAGTTCTCTAAAAAATTTCCAGTTCTGCTTATAACGAAGATTTATTCTCAGGTAGATACTTATCTCCTCAAAATTTAGTGGGTAGGTGATCAGATGATATGGCATTTACCGTAAAAATATTGTAGGGTTTCCAAAACCCCTTGAGAACAGCAATGTCGTGTACGTCACTAGCGGGTGAGTGATCACAGCAGTATATATCTTCAAGAGGGCCAATAACAGAAGTGTCGATCTGATCTACTATGTACCTATAAAGTACCAAGCCACTTTGATTATTGCATCTGGAGTGCCAGTCTGAGTTTTTCCATTCATATCATCCGCACAGCGCCTGGGGTGGGCCCACACTGTAGTTCATCTAAGTCGCGAGGGTCTAACTTGTGCCTGGGTAGGTTGTATAGGGAAGTAAACCTGACCTCTCCAACATCAGCATCTTTGATGACAATGGAAACTGCTTCCATATTGACAAGGTTAGGTGTGACAATCTTAGCTTGATTAATACCTCTTTTTATAACAATAGCTAGAGGCTGGATCTGAAGCTCTCTTAGGGGGCCTATCTCTCCGGTAGACATAGTACCCTGGTAGATTGAAAGCCCTACTCTGTTTGAGATGGGTTTCGCACGAGAAGGCAACATCATTGTTCCAGCTTGTGAGGAAATCGTACTTTCCCACTTTGCCACTATCCTTTAACATATTCCTTAGGTTACCCAGATACCTTTGAATTTTATCCAATTCGTCGTGGTCAGCGACTTCCTTAACAATAGAAGCAGAGGCAACGGATGCAAAAGTTCTTCCTTCAGTTACTTTGGAAGTTCTATTAATTTTAACTTGTGGGTATTTGGGACACTTAGTATAACTCGATGTGTGCTCGCCTTCATATCGAATACATTTAGGAGGGTCTTTACCTTTTATATTCGTGCAGTCTCTTGACTGGTGGTTGCCCCCGCATTTGTTGCAACACGGCGACTCGGTGCAGCCCTGGGATACGTGCCCAAAGCGTAAACAATTGTAACATTGTAAGGGCTTCTTGTTACCCCTAAACAATTCAATGTGAACAAATGTGCTTTAATTTTTGGAAAGGTTTATTGTGCTCAGTGTTTTGTAAGAGTACTAGAGCCATTGACATCTCAACTTCACCATTTCCTTTTTTAAGTCTAAATGCGTTATCTGTGCAAATATATTTCCATGACATAAGTTATATCTACAATACGGACAAAGTATTTTAACAATTTCTCAGATTGGAGCTGATGATGTTGGATTTTAAGCACACGAATAGAGGGTTTTGTGAGTTTCCTCATCATGTGAGCTTTTTTCCCGATAGCGTCTGAGCGCCCGGTATGTGAAGTAATCTTATCTAATTTTTTATCTCATTTAGCACTTCCTTAATCGGTTTCCCGTGATGTCTAACGATAATACGGGGAATATAAATAGCTTTCTTTTCACTTACCTTAAACTGGGTATTTTACGTACTCGTCCCCATTCTGAGTTCTTTGCTACGAACATCTAGCCAGGCATTGTCTTCCACTTCTACATCACTTCTGTCCGAATGGCCTCTTTTGTTGCCACCGTTTGTCGAACAGTCACGATCATCTCTTTTTTCCATGGACTCCAGTCCATGCACTTTGTTAGCAAGCAAGATAGGTTAAAAATTTTCTCTAACCTCATTTTCTTCCTTGGAGTTTTCCGCCTTTGAAGTCCCGCAAGATTGCTCAAAGGCTTTTCTAAAAACATTTATCTTGTTGATGACGTCTGTACGAGAGTTTTGAATTTCCTTGTTGATTCCATTGAATTTCTTGTCAAAACTTCTCCGTAAGGAGTCAACCTTCGCCTCCAGTGCATTGTACTTGGAGTTTATGTCATTCCTGAGAGATTCTAGAATTTCATTAAATACTAGGTCAAATGCAGCAAACCTAGGATCCAAACAGGCGCTCCTGTAGGCCCTTTCGCAGGACACACTTTTACAATCTGGCGCTGGCAAAGACCCCTTTGCCGACTTCAGCTTCGTTAGTTTGGACGAAGCCATCATATTCTTGTACGAACTACGGTGGGGAGAGTAACCTCGCAGCTAGGTATGTGCTAAGAAAGCCGTTCTAAAAAGGACACATCTTAGAAAAAAGTCCAGTCAGGTTTGCAAGAAACTTAATTCTACGCCAGGGACCCGCTTGTGAATGTTTAGGATGATAATAGATGATATGAAAAAAAATAAAAAAATAAAAGAAAATGTCTTCAGTTAGGTTTGCGAGGAAATTAATCCCAACGCCAAGGACCCTGAAGGATAATGAGCGTCTTGACGTACTGGTTTACGGGAATATTAATTCCAATGCCAGGGACCAGTATATAAGACGAAACAGAAGGTAAATATCGCCCTGAAAAGGGCGCACCGTGAAATGAGAGTAATGAGATGATGAAAAGAGAGTTGAGGTGAAATCTTGAAGAGCTAGTCCATTCTGATCGTCTTGCGATAGGTGTCTTCTGCGATCCTGCGATGTGATCCTGATCATCATATGATGACTGAAAGCGACAATCGACAATCAATCAGTGTAGTAAAAAAAGTAGTACAAGTGGTCCAGGAGCCTTTAGCTCACTTTACACACTCGCCCAAACAGTAAACCACATGATGTACACTGAAGTAGGAGAGAAACCTGATGAACCTCTTTAAGTCATCCAGAAAAGAGTCCCTTCATGGTAGGGACGAGAATCGGATTGCAGATTGACGAATGAGCGAGTCCGTAAAACTAGTATCTAGCAAATCCAGTAGTTGGGGAACTCGGCCTTGTTAATGTTCTCGAAATTGACATCTAATATATCACAGGGTCTGCTAAACCTAGGGAACCCCTGAAAGTGAGTGAGTGGTCCAGGATACCAGCAACCAGGGCATTTTCATGATTTTCCATCTTCGGCAGCATGTTCCTGAAAAGTGTTTGAACATAGGAACTAACGTGGGTCATCCCCAGATCTTCATAGATAGAGAGATTTTTGGCAATTCTTCTGTCTAGTTGAGCAATGGACCGGAGGGTAACATTTTGGAAGGTCTGAGGATCTTTCCATCTCGATTTGCAAATGGAAGCCCAAGCAGGCATACCATGAAGTAAAATGGCACGAATCACTAGCTTGTATAACAAGAGTTTGCTGTCCACTCTGAGAGCACTGTTTTGCCCCAGTAGCGCAATGAGACTAAACTTCACTTTCTTAGCCTTGTTAAGCGAATATTGGACATGGTCGTTCCATTTCAGCTTGAAGTCAATCACAACACCGAAGTACCTATATTTTTAACCCACTCAAGCTTCCTACCATGTAGAATGAGGGGCCTTAGAGGGTTTTTGCGTTTACGTGTGATGAACATGGCTTTACACTTGTTAACATTCAGCTCTAAGTAAGCGCCACTTAGAGAACCAGCTCCCACACTGGTGTAAAGCTTTTTGCAGATGGCTGATGACGTGGACTGGATTACTTGCCCAGGTCATGATGGACCCGTCGTCAGCAAACAAGTGATAACGTGAGCCGGATGGTGTGCTCATGTCATAACGGCAGTGTCATCCGCATAAAAATACAGATTACAATTATCGGGTTTCGGGAAATGATGTACAAAGTAATTAAATAGCACAGGCCCGAGGACAGAACCCTGAGGGACACCGGCCTTTACAAGACGGTGTGTGGAAAGATCTTCTCCAACTTTGGCTTGATAGGATCTGCCGTCAAGAAAGGATTTCACCATCAAAATCAAATCGCCAGGGAACCCGTCTCTGATCATTTAGTAGACAAGGCCCTCATGCCACACATGGTCAAAAGCTTTACTGACATCGAGAAATACCACCTCACAGTACCTGGATAGGTTCAGGGGGGTGCTCAGGTCTTCAACGAGCCTCCATATCTGCATCGGACAAGAATGGACAGCACGAAAGCCAAACTGCTCCTCCCGAAAAATGTCATTTGCTAGACAGTGATCTTGGAATCTGACGAGGATCGTTCTCTCCAACACCTTGGACATCGTGGGTAGCAGGCTAATAGGTCGGTAACTCGCTGGAATTGCAGGATTTTGCCCCTGCTTGGGGATACTCAACACAATAGATTTCTTCCAAGCCACAGGGAAGTAAGAAAATTTCCAGCAGCCGCTAATGATATTGGTGAGAAAGTCAATAAAGTTCTTTGGGAGATTCATAAGGGCGTTATTATTCAGCTTGTCTTTTCTTGGAGCCTTCTTATTTTTCAGTTTACTTATGATATTGGCGATCTCTCCAGCCTCGATGTTGTACTTCGTTAAATGCTGCGGGACTTCATCAAAGTTGACAATACCTTCTTCCACACGCTGAGACATGATTTGGCTCTCGGGCTTATCGTTGGTAGGTGTAACAAACTGCATTTCCAGTGAATCTGCAATGACTTGGGCTTGTCCTGATCCGTTTGGACATAGTCACCTTGTGGTGTATGTATTGGAGGAAGCGTATCATTCTTCCTCTTCTGTAAAGCTCTGACCATACTCCAAATGGAATTGTCGCGATAAAATTGGTAATATGAATGCTGAAATATCTGCAGCACGTAATGAAGCCAACAAGAACTTTAATAAGTTGGAGCAGTTCCTCAAAGATCAATTCTCTGCTCTGTCAATGAAAGGTAATCAGCCTACTGGTGTAACTTCTGACTATCTAAGAGACTCTTGTGAAACAGAGAGTGTGAATCCTCAGCCTATGGAAATCATCCCCTCCGGCTTAGGGAGTAATGATAACGATGGCAAAGACCCGATTAGTACAAATCGCAAACGGCTATACAATGATACGGATAAATGGACACCTGCAAAATCTAAAAAAGGGTTGAAAATTGACATCATTAAGGATGTTGTTGATATAAATGATACAATCGCTGTTGCTTTTCGAGAAAGCAAATCCGAACAGCGAAAAAATGTTGAAAAGCCAAATACCAAGAGCAGCTCCTATATTCCGCCAATCATAATACGTACTCACGGTCAGCCAATCAAGCAAATCCTGGGCGAGATTCAAAAACATATGGCGATTAACCAAATTACTGGACCATTGCCCAACTCGACAGGAGAATAGCAACTAATACTTTCATTGCTGAAGATTTCGGTATACCTACCATTGGAAACCACGTCAAAGAGTCGCTGGAGAAGCTTCTTCCGAAGATGAAGGACCATCCCAATCCTCTAGTTGCAGGTATTCTTGAGCATCCGCTCACCTTTAGAAGCTTCCTTAGACATCGCAGGCCTCGTCACATACTGGACGTCAACTTCGATGACATCCAAAATGCCATCTTCCCCCCCCCCTACCGGATCACCTAGCTCTTCCGCGTCCTATCGTCAATCAACAATCAACTTTATCGTCCTGTTAGGAAAGGACTCCTCCGTATACTGTGGATGACTTAACCAGGTTCATCTGGCTTCTTTCCTAATTCAGCGTATTTCTTTTGGCTATATTACTGGATGGGTATGGCAGTGGAAGCATGGCTTCCGGACTGCTCGTTTGTTTCTTCTTCCCTGCGCTGTTCGATTGTCGATTGTCGAACGAAATAACTGTACATACAGGCAGAGTAGAGACGATCAAAATAAGGTGTCATGATGAGGAAACGCATAGTAAATTGGTGTCTGGCATTAAGACTGATAACGTGCTAAAGATTCAGCATCATCAACTTAAATCGGAAAATGTCCTCAAATACGTTATACGAAATGTAGACGTGACCCATGACCTTAACGATTTTAAGGAAGACCTGAAAAATTGATTAGGCTTAAAAAAGCCAAAGGATCAATAGATATGCCCATGATTATAGTTCTGTTATCAAACACTGAACACAATAAGACACTTAAAAGTGTGACCCGCATAGGGCCCTTAGCTGTCAGTGTTGAAATGTTTCGAGGTAATAAGAAACCTTTACAATGTTATAATTGTTTGCAATTTGGCCATGTATCTCTGGGTTGTACGGAATCCCCCCGTTGTAACAAATGCGCTAAAGATCATCAGTCAAAAGACTGCCCAAATGTAAAAGGACAAGATCCCCCAAAATGTATTCGATGTAATGGACAACACAACTCCAGTTACACAAAATGTCCTAAATATCCGCAAGTCAGGAGAGTGCAAAGTGCTAAAGTGTCCCCGGAGATTTCCTATGCCTCAATGGTCTCCACACAAGATAAGAGCATTAACGTGAATGATTTTCAAGTAATGTATAAACAAATTGGCAGTGTATGCAATTTGTTAAACGAACTGGGCAAGAAAATGCCACTGATGAGTGGAATACTTACGAATAAACACTGACAGTATGGCTGATCGATGCTATTCTATTACAAATCGAGGTAAACTTCGTTGCGTAATATGGAACGCCAGGGGGGTCCCCCAGAGGCGTATTGAGTTTTACAACTTCCTAAGTCAATGGGATATAGACATAGCATTTCTATGTGAGACACACATAAGGCCAGACCGCGACTTCAGGCTACCTGGTTACTGTGTCTATCGTAAAGACAGAATTCTTCCCACTACAGTAAAGTCCCCGTCAGGTGGGTCAGCAATTATTAAGAAAGGCATTCATCATCGGGAGGAACCAACCCTAGACTATATGGGAATGGAAGCTGCCTCTGCTATCATTACAGATGCCACACTGGGAGAGGTGAAACTAGTGGCTCTATATAATGCACCCAAGCATAAATTCGATGCCAATGAGCTTGACGAGCTGTTTTCCGGGAATATTCCCGTTATTATGGCTGCCAAGCACTCGCACTGGAATTTCAAGGTGCCATAACCAAAACGGTGTCCTTTTGTATGGCTACGTGCAAAGGCAATCTGATATTATTGCAGTAGGCCCTGTGGATGATACATATTATTATGGTCATTCTCCTTCAAGCGATGTACTTGATATTGTGTTGTTGAAGGGCTTCTACAAATCATTCAGTATCTATACTGTCAATGATCTATCCTCAGACCATAAACCAGTTGCACTAAATTTTGACAATGTAAACATTGACCTCAAAGAAGAACTGAGGCTCAAACAGGAAGTTTTTTATAGAAATTCTCAAAAATGATGACGACCCACTAAATAACGTACATAGTACGAACGACATAGATACCAATGTGAAAAAGCTTACTAAAAGTATAAATGCAGCTATTGACTCTAGTGCTTCACCCTTAGAGTCGAAGCAAGCTGATCACCTTGATCTCACCCCGGAAATCAAACAATTAATTGAGCAAAGGAATAAGGTTAGAAGGCAGTGGTACCGAACTCGTTATTCATGGCTTAAGACCAAGTATAATAGGCTCACAAGAAGAGTTCACGAGGAGGTAAAAGCACTTCGTAATGACAGGTGGAATGATAAAGTTAAGAGTCTGTCGACCCACGATAACTCTATTTGGTGCATGGTTCGAGCCTTGCAAAACAAGAAAGCCATTAATATCCCACCTCTGTTAGCCCAAAATGGAAAATTCATCACGAATGATGATAATAAAGCGCAGCTTATTGCAAGTTCACTTTCAGAACAGTTTGTCACGCCTACTGATGGTCGGCAAATAGGACTTGATATGTCTGAGAAATTAAAATCCTGCATAACTGGCTTCTATAATATTCACAGCAATGAATTCCCAAAACATAGCATTGATGTAAATGAAGTCCAAAGCATCATTAAAAATTTAAAAACGAGAAAAGCTCCAGGTAAAGATTCTATTAAGAACAGTGCTTTGAAAAATTTACCTCAAAATACAATTCAAGATATTGCAAAAGTGATTAACGACTGCTGGAAGAACACTGACTTCCCGGATGCTTGGAAGCAATCAGTTGTCTTAAGCATTCCTAAACCAGGACAAAATCCTGCAGATCCTGTTAGCTACAGGCCCATCTGCTTGTTACCATCAATCTCCAAAATCCTGGAAAAAACAATTCTCAAGAGTTTCATTGAGTACTGTGATGCCAACGATCTCACGCGCGATGAACAATTTGGCTTTCGCCCAAACCATTCCTGCCAACTCCAAACATGGAGGCTCGCAGCGTATATCAATGAGCCCCTTAATCTCTCTATGTATTGTGGAGTCGTTTTCCTCGATGTGCACAAAGCCTTCGACCAAGTCTGGCACGATGGTCTTATTTTGAAAATGATTATGATTGGATTTCTTTAAGATATAATTACTCTGATACACTCGTTTCTCTCCAACCGGTTCTTTCAGGCCAGAGTTGGAGATAGTCTATCTCCTATGTATGAAGTAAAAGCTGGTGTCCCACAGGGTTCAGTCCTGGGGCCAGTATTATTCAATTACTTTATGCGAGACTTTCCAAGTCCTTCCAAATGTAAGCTCTTTTTTTACGCACATGACGCTGCTATACAGACCTGTGCTCGTCAACCAGCCGTAATAGTCTCGCGGCTACAGAAGGCTCTGAAGGAGTGTGAAAGCTGGTTTAGCAAGTGGACACTAAATTTAATGTAGACAAATGCAAGGCGATGTTTGTCTCCAAGAAGCGAAAGAGATCATTAGAGATCATAATGATTTAGAGATCATAATGCCCGTCTGGGCCACCATATGTAAGACTAGATGGAAAGAACTGCAAATGTTCCAAAACGTTACCCTTAGGACTATTGCGCAAAAACATCGGAGAATTGTTCGCAATTTCTCCATTTCTAATGACTTCAACATGACTCATATTGGCAAATACGTTCAAGGGCTCATGGAATCTATGCTGCCCAATATAGAAAATCATAGCAACGAGCTAGTCTCGGGCATTTTAAATCATCCTATGCATAGAAAGAGATATCGTGATCCAAGGCATATACTTGATATTAATTTTGATGACATTGATAATGTCTTATTACCAGATTACTGGACTTCATAGGTCGTGTTTTATCTAATACTAGTGGTCTGCTTCTAGTCTAGACAGTCGTCAATCAAAATCACCTCAGCCCAAGAGGGGGTATTTTCTCTTTCATATTATGGATGACCTTTATTGGTTCATCACGCTTCTTAACTACTTCAGTGTAATTCCCTTGACATTTATTTAGAAAGGGTGAGTTTATGGAAGCTTAGCTTCAAGTGCCACTCGAATAACGTTTCACTACACTGCTCGATTGTCGATTGTCGCTTTCAAGTCAGTTCACACGGTTCCCCCTAGTGTACTCCTTGGTCCCTGCTGAATGATGATAGCCTTGCTGTCGAAAAGCGCTTCCAGATTCAGGTTGTATTTATCCTTAATTTTTGTTGTGGTGAAAAAGTTTTTTATTTCTTTTAAGATATTTATAGCTTTTTACCCACTCAAGTTTCTTGCCAAATAAGAAGAGGGGCTTTGGAGGGTTTTTGTATTTGCGAGTGATAAACATAACCTTGCACTTTTTGACATTCAGCTTTAATCGCCAGTTAGTGAAAAAGCTCACGCACTGATGTAAAGCTTTTTGGAGTCTTGTGATGACATGTGCTGGGTTTCGTGCCCAAGTCATGATGGAACCGTCGTCAGCAAACATGTAAAGATTACACTTTGCAAACTTGGGGAGGGTTCAGACTAAGAGTCCCCAACCTTAACACGAAAAGTCCTCTTTGACAGGAAAGAGAAAACTAGAGCAATAAGATCGTCAGGGAACCCGTAGGTAAATGAGCCCATCATGCTAGACTTGGTGAAAGGCCTTTTAGACTGTGAAAAAAACGAGACCACCGAACATAGAGAGGTTGAGAGGACCGTTTAAATCAGCAACGAGCCTCCATAACTGAAGCTGACAAGAGTGGCCTGGACGGAAGCCAAATAGCTCGCTACGAATGATGTTGCTTGCCTCGCAGTACTCATTGAACCTCTTGAGTATAGTGCGCTCAAAGACCTTGGAAAGCATGGGAAACAAGCTAATGGGCCTATAACTTGTGAAAAGAGCAGGATCCAGTCCAGGTTTAGGATTGGTGATGATGTCTGAGTCCTTCCAGGCACTAAGGAAATGGCCACTAAGCCAGCAGTCATTCATGACCATGGTGATGATGCAGATAACACTGGGAGGCCATTTCTTGAGAGCACTGTTGGTAATGGTGTCGATGCCGGCTGCCATTTTGCTTTTCAGGCGCTTTATGATGTCCAATATCTCAGAGATGCCAATAACATCAGGAGAGCCAAGAGCGCGCTGTGTGCGGCCATAAGTATCACACACTTCCTTGACCTCACGAGTGATATTGAGCAGTTCATCCTCTTTGGGCGTAGAGAATTGGCTCATCAGTGAATTGGCGATAATGTGTGCTTTGTCCTGGTCGTTGCTAACGAAATCGCCACCCTCTGTATGCAGAGGAGGGAGAACAAAAGTCCTGTTGCTTTTAAGGGTCCTGACCATACTCCAGAGAGAGTTATCCTGGACAGATAGACTTTTAACTTTGTCGTTCCCTATTTGATTCCTTAAATCCTTAATCTGATAACTTTCCTTTGCGGGATAGCCTGTTGTACTTCGTCTTGAAGTGGAGAAACCTGGTACGCTGCCAAAGCCCTCTGATGTGTTTTTTTTCATGGATGAGTTGCCTGATGGTGGGAGGAAGTTCCAGATGGCCAGGCCGCTTGTAATCCACCGGAGTAGCACTAGCATTTGTAGCCATCTTGATGGAGTGAGTGACCCTTTTGATATTTTCGTCAATGTTACTGCTGGTGATGGGATCCTGATAGTGAATGATACTGTCGTTCATAAGTTCTCTAAAAAATTTCCAGTCCTGCTTATAACGAAGTTTTATTCTCAGGTCGACATTTATCCCCTCAAATCTTAGTGCAACTGGTAGGTGATCAGATGATAAGGCATTTACTGTAAAAATATTGTAGGGTTTGAAAAACCCCTTGAGAACAGCAATGTCGAGCACGCCACTGGCGGGTGAGTGATCACAGTAGTCTGTATCTTCAAGAGGGCCAATAACGGAAGTGTCGATCTGATATATCATGTACCTATAGAGTACCAAACCACTTTGATTATTGCATCTGGAGTTCCAGTCTGAGTGTTTCCCATTCATATCACCCGCCATAACGCCTGGGATGGGCCCACACTGTAGTTTATCTAAGTCGCGAGGGTCTAACTTGTGCCTGGGTAGGTTGTATAGGGAAGTAAACCTGACCTCTCCAACATCAGCATCTTTGATGACAATGGAAACTGCTTCCATATTGACAAGATTAGGTGTAACAATATTAGTGTGATTAATACCTCTTTTTACAACAATAGCTACCCCACTGGAGCCTGGAACTGAAGCTTTTTTAGGAGGCCTATCTTTCCGGTAAACATAGTTCCCTGGTAGATTGAAAGCCTTACTCTGTTTGAGATGGGTTTCGCACAAGAAGGCAACATAAATCTTCTAGCTTGTGAGGAAAGCGTAGAACTCATGACACTTGCGAGGGATGCCCCTCGCATTCCATATAGTGCAACGTAGCTTACCTTGATTTATAACTTTGTAGGGGTGTCTATCCATGATTATTGTCTTGTCTCATTTTGAGTGGTCTGCGGCATCACTTTGCCACTATCCTTTAACATATTCATTAGGTAACCCAAATTCCTTTGAATTTTAACCAATTCGTCGTGGTCAAGCGACTCCCTTACCAATAGAAGCAGAAGCAGCGGATGCAAAAGTTCTTCCTTCAGCTACTTTGGAAGTTCTATTCCTTTTAACATGCATGTATTTGGGATATTTTGTATAACTCGATGTGTGCTGGCCTTCACATCGAATATATTCAGGAGGATCGTTACCTTTTATATTGGTGCAGTTACTTGACTGGTGGTCGCCCGCGCACTTGTTGCAACATGGCGACTCAGTGCAGCCCTGAGACACGTGCCCAAAACGTAAGCAATCGTAACATTGTAAGGGCTTCTTGTTGCCCCTAAACAATTCAACTTTTACAGCAAGTGGTCCCATGTGCTTTAAACTTAGGAAAGATTTATTGTGCTCAGTATTTTGTAGGAGTAGTAGAACCACTGGCATCTCAACTTCACCATTTGTTTTTTAAGTCTAACTGCCTTATCGGGGAAGTATTTAGCGTTTCTAAGGTCTGCGCAAAAGCTTCCATGTCATACGTTATATCTCAATTACGGACAATGTATTTTAAAAGTTTTCCGGATTTGAGTTGCTGATGCTCTGATTTTATGCACACCACAGTCTGGCACACCATTCATTTTGATTCCTGACACGAGGGTTTTATCTGTCTCCTCATCGTGACATTTAACCTGGATAGTGTCTGAGCGTCCTGTATGTGCAGTAATCTTATCTAACGTTACGTGATTTTTTATCTCATTTAGCACTTCCTTGATCGATTTCCCGTGATGTCTAACGATAATAGGGGGAATGTAAATAGTTTTCTGTTGACTTACCTTCATCTGGGAATTTTCCGTCCTAGTCCCCCTTCTGGGTTTTTTGCTACGAACAACTGGCCAGGCACTGTCTTCCACTTCTCCATCACTTCTGTCGGAATGTCTTCTTTTGTCGCCACCGTTTGTCGAACAATCACGATCATCACTTATATCCATGGACTCCAGTCCATGCACTTTGTTAGCAAGCAAGATAGGTTGAAAAATTTTTCTTACCTTATTTTCTTCCTTGGAGTTTCCCGCCTTTGGAGTCCCGGAACATTTCTCAAAGGCTTTTCAAAATTCATTTATCTTGTTGATGACGTCTGTACGAGAGTTTTGAATTTCCGTGTTGATTCCATTGAATTTCTCGTCAAAACTTGTTCGTAACGAGTCGACCTTCGCCTCCTGTGCATTGTACTTAGAGTTTATATTGTTCCACAAAGTTTCTAGCATGTCATTAAATTTATTTAAAAAGCGATAAAGGAAACAATACAGTCATTTTAGACAAAGCCGAATATTTTAAACGGGTAGACACAATTATTTCCGAAGGCAACTTTGAAGTGTTGAAAAAAGACCCTTTAACCGGATATATAAGCGCTGCTAAAGATATCGTCAAAAACTGCCCCAACACTATCCCTAAAAGCTTAGCATCGTCATTAATAATCACCAATCCGACACTACCCAAGTTGTATGCTCTACCAAAAATACACAAACCGGGTGATAAAATGAGACCCATAGTTTCCAATATCGATTCACCTTTGTACCTTATCTCTAAGTTTCTGGCCAATTTCCTAAAAACCCTCTAGGTGTCAGATTTCGACAGTTCAGTTAAGAATAGTCTAGAATTAGCCAACATACTTAAGAATAAGAAAATCAAACCCAGGGAGATTTTAGTATCTTTTGATGTTGTCTCACTGTTTCCCAATGTCCCCATCCCCGAAACACTTGACTTTCTCAAAAAAAATTTTGGCCAAAAACAAGGTACCTAAGGTCAAGATTGAAGAATATCTAAGATTAACAAAATTTTGTGTAAATAATAATATATTTTTATATAAAGGGCAAATATACAAAATGAATTACGGTACTCCTATGGGGTCATGTCTTAGCCCAATTTTGGCGGACATTTTCCTAAAATCTTTCGAAAGTATTCTCAAGAATTCGAATCACTACTTTCCCGAAGTTTGGTACCGTTATGTTGACGATGTTTTCGCTATTTTCGATACCAGTGTGTGTGAATTAGATAAATTTATTGAATACATCAACGGTTTCTTCCCTACCATTCAATTTACTTTTGAAAAAGAAGTCGACGGTAAATTAGCCTTCCTGGATATTTTGATTTTAAGAAATCGGGATTCCTTAGCGTTTGAT
>JAHWFO010007252.1:531662-559921 GCA_023313115.1 Rhysida immarginata
GTCTTCATTAAAATCGTTAAGGTCATAGGTCACGTCTACATTTCGTAGAACGTATTTGAGTACTTTTTCCGATTTAGGTTGATGATGCTGAATCTTTAGCACGTTGTCAGCCTTAATGCCAGACACCAATTTACTATGAGTTTCCTCATCATGTCACCTTATTTTGATCGTCTCTGCTCTGGCTGTGTGTACAGTAACTTTGTTAATCGCCACATGCTTTTGAATCTCGCCCAGGATTTGCTTGATTGGCTGACCGTGAGTACGTATTATGATTGGCGGAATATAGGAGCTGCTCTTGGTATTTGGCTTTTCAACATTTTTTCGCTGCTCGGATTTGCTTTCTCGAAAAGCAACAGCGATTGTATCATTTATATCAACAACATCCTTAATGTTGTCAATTTTCATCCCTTTTTTAGATTTTGCAGGTATCCATTTATCCGTACCATTGTATAGCCGTTTGCGATTTGTACTTATCGGGTCTTTGCCATCGTTATCATTACTCCCTAAGCCGGAGGGGATAATTTCCATAGGCTGACGATTCACACTCTCTGTTTCACAAGAGTCTCTTAGATAGTCAAAAGTTACACCAGTAGGCTGATTACGTTTCATTGACAGAGCAGAGAATTGATCTTTGCGGAACTGCTCTAACTTATTAAAGTTTTTGTTGGCTTCATTATGTGCTGCAGATATTTCAGCATTCATATTACCAATTTTATCGCGACAATTCCATTTGGAGTATGGTCAGAGCTTTACAGAAGAGGAAGAATGATACGCTTCCTCCACTACGTACTCCACAAGGTGACTATGTCCAAACGGATCAGGACAAGGCCCAAGTGATTGCAGATTCACTGGAAATGCAGTTTGTTACACCTACCAACGACAAACCCGAGAGCCAAATCATGTCTCAGCGTGTGGAAGAAGGTATTGTCAACTTTGATGAAGTCCCGCAGCATTTAACGAAGTACAACATCGAGGCTGGAGAGATCGCCAACATCATAAGTAAACTGAAAAGGAAGAAGGCTCCAGGAAAAGACAATTTGAATAATAACGCCCTTATGAATTTCCCAAAGAACTTTATTTACTTTCTCACCAATATCATTAGCGGCTGCTGGAAATTTTCTTACTTCCCTGTGGCTTGGAAGAAATCTATTGTGTTGAGTATCCCCAAGCAGGGGCAAAATCCTGCAATTCCGGCGAGGTACCGACCTATTAGCCTGCTACCCACGATGTACAAGGTGTTGGAGAGAACCATCCTCGTCAGATTCCAAGATCACTGTCTAGCAAATGACCTTTTTCGGGAAGAGCAGTTTGGCTTTCGTGCTGTCCATTCTTGTCCGATGCAGATATGGAGGCTCATTCAAGACCTGAGCACCCCCCTGAACCTATCCAGGTACTGTGGGGTGGTATTTCTCGATGTTAGTAGAGCTTTTGACCAAGTGTGGCATGAGGGCCTTGTCTACTAAATGATCAGAGACGGGTTCCCTGGCGATTTGATTTTGATGGTGAAATCCTTTCTTGACGGCAGATCTTATCAAGCCAAAGTTGGAGAAGATCTTTCCACACCCCGTGTTGTAAAGGCCGGTGTCCCTCAAGGTTCTGTCCTGGGGCCTATGCTATTTAATTACTTTGTACATAATTTCCCGAAACCCGATAATTGTAATCTGTATTTTTATGCGGATGACACTGCCATTATGACATGGGCACACCAGCCGGCTCACGTTATAACTTGTTTGCTGACGACGGGTCCATCATGACCTGGGCAAGTAATCCAAAAAACGTCATCAGCCGTCTGCAAAAAGCTTTACACAAGTGTGGGAGCTGGTTCTCTAAGTGGCGCTTACTTACAGCTGAATGTTCATCACACGTAAACGCAAAAACCCTCCAAGACCCCTCATCCTACATGGTAGGAAGCTTGAGTGGGTTAAAAATATAGGTACTTCGGGTTAACAATGCTAAGGAAGCGAAGTTTAGTCTCATTGCGCTACTAGGGCAAAACAGCGCTCTCAGAGTGGACAGCAAACTCTTGTTATACAAGCCAGTGATTCGTACCATTTTACTTCATGGTATGCCAGTTTGGGCTTCCATTTGCAAATCGAGATGGAAAGATCTTCAGACCTTCCAAAATGTTACCCTCCGGTCCATTGCTCAACTAGACAGAAGAATTGCCAAATATCTCTCTATCTATGAAGATCTGGGGATGACCCACGTTGGTTCCTATATTCAAACACTTTTCAGGAACATGCTGCCAAAGATGGAACATCATGAAAATGCCCTGGTTGCTGGTATCCTGGACCACTCACTCACTTTCAGGGGTACCCTCAGGTTTAGAAGACCCTGTGATATATTAGATGTCAATTTCGAGAACATTAACAAGGCCGAGTTCCCCAACTACTGGATTTGGTAGATACTAGTTTTTCGGATTCGCTCATTCGTCAATTTGCAATCCGATTCTCGTCCCTACCATGAAGGGACATTTTTCTGGATGACTTAAAGAGGTTCATCAGGCTTCTCTCCTACTTCAGTGTACATCATTTGGTTTACTGTTTGGGCGAGTGTGAAAAGTGAGCTAAAGGCTCCTGGACCACTCGTACTACTTTTTTCACTACACTGATTGATTGTCGATTGTCGCTTTCAGTCATCATATGATGATCAGGATCACATCGCAGGATCGCAGAAGACACCTGTCGCAGGACGATCAGAACGGACTAGCTCTTCAAGATTTCACCTGAACTCTCTTTTCAGGTATCATCTCATTACTCTCAATTCACGGTGCGCTCTTTTCAGGGCGATATTTACCTTCTGTTTCGTCTTATATACTGGTCCCTGGCATTGGAATTAATATTCCCGTAAACCAGTACATCAAGACGCTCATTATCCTTCAGGGTCCCTGGCGTTGGGATTAATTTCCTCGCAAACCTAACTGAGGATTTTTTCTTTTATTTTTTTATTTTTTTTCATATCATCTATTATCATCCAAAACATTCACAAGCGGGTCCCTGGCGTAGAATTAAGTTTCTCGCAAACCTGACTGGACTTTTTTCTTAAAGCTAGATGCGTCTTTCTTGGAACGGCTTCCTTAGCACATACCTAGCTGCGAGGTTACTCTCCCCACCGTTGTTCGCACAAGAATATGATGGCTTCGTCAAAACTAACGAAGCTGAAGTCGGCAAAGGAGTCTTTGCCAGAGCCAGATTGTAAAAGTGTGTCCTGCGAAAGGGCCTACAGGAACGCCTGTTTGGATCCTAGGTTTGCTGCATTTGACCTATTATTTAATGAAATGCTAGAATCTCTCAGGAATGACATAAACGCCAAGTACAATGCACTGGAGGCGAAGGTTGACTCCTTACTGACAAGTTTTGACAAGAAATTCAATGGAATCAACAAGGAAATTCAAAACTCTCGTACAGACGTCATCAACAAGATAAATGTTTTTAGAAAAGCCTTTGAGCAATCTTCCGGGACTTCAAAGGCGGGAAACTCCAAGGAAGAAAATGAAGTAGGATAAAATTTTTAACCTATCTTGCTTGCTAACAAAGTGCATGGACTGGAGTCCATGGAAAAAAGAGATGATCGTGACTGTTCGACAAACGGTGGCAACAAAAGAGGCCATTCGGACGGAAGTGATGTAGAAGTGGAGGACAATGCCTGGCCAGTTGCTCGTAGCAAAAAACCCAGAAGGGGGACGAGGACGAAAAATACCCAGATTAAAGTAAGTGCTGGGTATTATATTCCCCGTATTATCATTTGACAACACGGGAAACCGATTAAGGAAGTGCTAAATGAGATAAAAAATCATGTAATGTTAGATAAGATTACTGCACATACCGGGCGCTCAGACGCTATCAGGAAAAAAGCTCACATGATGAGGAAACTCACAAAACCCTCTATTCAGGAATCAAAATGAATTGTGTGCTTAAAATCCAACATCATCAGCTCCAATCTGAGAAATTGTTAAAATACGTTGTCCGTATTGTAGATATAACTAATGTCATGGAAATATATTTGCACAGATAACGCATTTAGACTTAAAAAAGGAAATGGTGAAGTTGAGATGTCAATGGCTCCAGTACTCTTAAAAAACACTGAGCACAATAAATCTTTCCTAAACTTAAAGCACATTGGTTCATATTGAATTGTTTAGGGGTAACAAGAAGCGCTTACAATGTTACAATTTTTTACGCTTTGGGCACGTATCCCAGGGCTGCACCGAATCGCCGTGTTGCAACAAAGGCGGGGGCGACCACCAATCAAGGGACTGCACCAATATAAAAGGTAAAGACCCTCCTAAATGTATTCGATGTGAAGACCAGCACACATCGAGTTATACTAAGTGTCCCAAATACCCACAAGTTAAAAGTAATAGAACTACCAAAGTAACTGAAGGATGAACTTTTGCATCCGTTGCCTATGCTTCTATTGGTAAGGAAGTCGCTGACCACGACGAATTGGTTAAAATTCAAAGGTATCTGGGTAACCTAAGGAATATGTTAAAGTGTGACACGCCCCCTATCTTATTAATATGCAAGGACCCGATCCCACCCTAAAGGGTTAAAGTCTTACTGGGGCGTGTGACAACAGAGTTCGGGACTGATATGAGAGGTGTGGCAAATAATTGTACAGATCACCCCAGGTAGTTGACCAAATTTTAAGTTCAATATAATTTATTTCATTAAAGGTTAAAGGTTTCAATATCACTAAAAAACAAAAAACAGGAAACAAACTACATAGATTCAATACGTCAATTTGTATTAGACTTATTTTATGGTCTATTATACTGGATGATCTATAGTAAGCGCGATACACTAAAGGGGCCCCTTAGCCATTGCGCGTTTACTGTTTAAGCGCCCCTTGGCGCGCAAGAACCATGCTGTCCCTCACAATTCCACAAACAAAATATGCATAATTAATACGGTTGCGCAAAGAGCATACGTTCAACCAGTGCTTCGCCCAGAAATAAGCAATTTTCGTTCAGTGAATGCTTAAGCATTTACGGACCGGGTCTGCAATGGGACGTCGACTCCATAGAAACAGTGGCTGTGGCGTGACGCCGGAGAGCGTCACGTGATTCTTTTAGAGTTTTTGTCACTAAGACGAGCGACAAAGGGGGAGAATCACCGAAACCCCCACCCACGACTCCCGTGCAGTTAGCTACCGGTATATTTGTAGATGGTATCGGGCACTTATCATACGAATTGCCTTCTACTCACATTAATGAGAAATACATACAAGGATTCGAAGCGCCCGCACACACTATCATTACTTTCGCTACCCCAGAACGATAGTACTTTGGTTGGTACGTATCCCGCACAACTATTAATACTCAACTCTAGTAACTGAACTATCTGTATATTCTACTGGTTACAGAAATTCGGTTTTACAGTAAGAAAATACACTTTACTATCTTCCTGTTGTACACTAGTGTCGTGTTCATGACCATCAAAAAAAATATCGGTGGTGTCTATCAACGTAATTTTCTAGTTTACATCGCTTTTAGTTCCGATGCGTAATTAGCCAACTGACTGTACGCAGACCTCCTCAGAAAAAGAACAGTAAAATAATGTCACTCACCAGTCGCCGGCAACATGTAATGACTCTCAATTCTGGAATTACTTGCTTGCAATCCATACTTGAATTACTTTCCGGCTCTTATTAACTTGCTTTTCACTTCGCTGCATATCGAACACTGCCATGTGATCGCTATGATCAGCATCTAAAAAAACAAACTTAAAAATCCGTCATAAAACGATTTCTCAGCACGAACAAGATGCAATACTCATTCAAACTGCAACTTCGATACAAAAAACTTATCCTTGGAGATTCCACGCTCGCCTTGCAAGAAACAATATCTTGTCAACGGTGCCATGAAGCTCGCCAAAAACAATCACGACGTAACTGTTCATACGTCCATTCTCAACAAACTCTCTCATGTATATATAAAAAACACACCCGCTCCAAGCTTCCAATTTTCAACAAGCGACTCGTAATAATAAAAACAATCGTCGGATGGTTAAAATTTTCATCTTCCTAGAAATCGCTCTCAACAATCACACAACTTAACAATTAATCCTTCTGTTGCGTTTCGCTGGCAGCGCAAACAGAATGGAGTTAAAAAACTAAAAAAAAAAAAAATAAACAATTTCCTTTTATAATAAAAATTAATATTCTACTTTAAAACAAAACTGTATATTCACTAAAAAAAATATCTATTATCTACCCGATATTGAGCTGATATACCGCAATTATCGTTAATTAAAATTTATTAATCAATTCCCCCAAAAATACTAATCTAAAAAAAATACAAATAATATTATAATATTACATTTCCTTATATTCCATATGATTAAAAAAAAATAAGAGACCAACACGTGACTTGTCACAAAAGGATAGTAGCAAAGTGGGAAAGTAGGATTTCCTCACAAGCTGGAACAATGATGTTGCCTTCTTGTGCAAAACCAATCTCAAACAGAGTAGGGCTTTCAATCTACCAGGGTAATATGTCTACCGGAAAGATAGGCCCCCTAAAAGAGCTTCAGATCCAGCCTCTAGCTATTGTTGTAAAAAAAGGTATTAATCACGCTAAGATTGTCACACCTAACCTTGTCAATATGGAAGCAGTTTCCATTGTCATCAAAGATGCTGATGTTGGAGAGGTCAGGTTTACTTCCCTATACAACCTACCCAGGCACAAGTTAGACCCTCGCGACTTAGATGAACTACAGTGTGGGCCCACCCCAGGCGCTATGGTGGGTGATATGAATGGAAAACACTCAGACTGGAACTCCAGATGCAATAATCAAAGTGGCTTGGTACTTTATAGGTACATGGTAGATCAGATCGACACTTCTGTTATTGGCCCTCTTGAAGATATATACTGCTGTGATCACTCACCCGCTAGTGACGTACTCGACATTACTGTTCTCAAGGGGTTTTTCAAATCCTACAATGTTTTTACAGTAAATGCCTTATCATCTGATCACCTACATACTAAATTTTGAGGAGATAAATATCTACCTGAGAATAAATCTTCGTTATAAGCAGAACTGGAAATTTTTTAGAGAACTTATGAACGACAGTGACATTCCCTATCAGGATCCCGTCACCAGCAGTGACATTGACGAAAATATCAGAAAGGTCACTCACTCCATCAAGATGGCTACAGATGCTGGGGCTATTCTGGTGGATTGCAAGCAGCCAGACCATCTGGAACTTTATCCCTCCGTCAGGCAACTCATCCACAAAAAAACACCTTCAGGAGACTTTGGCAGCATACCAGGTTTCTCCACTTCAAGACGAAGCAGAAGAGGCTATCCCGCAAGGTAAGTGATCCGATTAAAGATTTAGGGAATCAAAGATGGAATGACAAAGTTAAAAGTCTGTCCGTCCAGGATATCTCCCTCTGGAGTATGATCAGGACCCTTAAAAGCAAAGAGACTAATACTCTCCCTCTTTTCCTTACAGAGGATCTCGATATCATTAGAGATGACCAGGGCAAAGCATAAATTATCGCCGATTCACTGATGAGCCAATTCTCAATGCCCAAAGAGGATGATCTGGTTAATATTACTCGTGAGGTGAAAGACGTGTGTGATAGGTATTGCCACACACAACGCGCTGTTGGTTCTCCTGATGTCATTGGCACCTCTGAGATATTGGACATCATACAGCGCTTGAAAAGTAAAAAGGCAGCCGGCATCGACACCATTACCTACAGTGCTCTCAAGAATTTACCTCCGATTGTTATCTACATCATCACCAAGGACATAAATGACTGCTGACTTAGCGGCCATTTCCCAATGCCTGGAAGGACTCAGTCATCATCACCATTCCTAAACCTTGACTGGATCCTGCACTTCCCACAAGTTATAGGCCCATTAGCGTGTTGCCCATGCTTTCGAAGGTCTTTGAGCGCACTATAGTCAAGATGTTCAACGAGTACTTTGAGGCAAACAACCTCATTCGTAGTGAGGCATCTCACGTAGGCAAGAGGAGTTCTTCGACTTTCTATCGAGAAACAAAATCGATATCGCCTTTGTCTGTGAAACGCACCTCAAGACGGAACGGTTCTTCAGGCTGCCTGGATACATAGACTATCATAATGACAGACTTACAAAAAATCCTGCTCATAATGTCTCTGGCGGAGCAGCTGTTATAATTAAAGCAGGTATTGAGCATGTTGAAGTCATTACCCCGAACTATCCAGGAATGGAGGCGGCGTCTATTCTCATCAAGGACCTCACGATTGGCTGGGTGAAGCTTGTTATGCATTATAATTCTCCAGGTCATGCGATTGACCCCTGCGAGCTCGAAAAGTTGCTCTCTGGTAACCTTCCTGTTGTTTTGGCTGGCGATTTAAATGCGAAACACCCTCAATGGAATTCCAGATGCATTAATCACAATGGTGCTATCTTATATGGTTACATCCAGAATCAGCTGGACACTGTAGCTATTGGTCCAATCAAGCATACATATTATTGTGATCATTCTCCCGTGAGCGATGTCCTGGATATTGCTATTCTCAAGGGTCTCTTTAAACCGTTTAACATTTACGCGGTGGACGATCAAACATCTGACCATCTTCCAGTTGCCCTTAACTTTGATGGCTTAAATATGGACATCCTGAATCGGCTTCCTATAAGGCGTGATTGGAAACTCTTCTGTGACCTTCTTAAAACTAACAACGGCTACACAGCGAGTGCCTCCAGCACCCATGAAATCAATGATAGAGTCAAAGACATTACCAGTAATATCAACAATACGTTGTCTGGTAGTGCTTGCCCTATAAACCCTAAATATACTGACCATCTCGATCTTCCTCCAAGCATTAGGCAAGTTATTGCTGAGAGGAATGCCTTCCGAAGACTTTGGCATCGTACACGTGATCCCATCTTTAAGAAAAAGTATAATAGGCTTTCTAGGAGGGTCCTCAAAAAAGTAAGAGAGCTACGAGTGCAAAAATAGACTAGCAAATTGAAGAATCTCTCAACTCATGAGAGATCGCTCTGGACTATGATTAGAGATCTTAAGTGTATGAAAATGAAATTCCCACCCCTGTTTTCTCCAGATGGTACACTCTTGCTACTACAGACCAAGATAAAGCTCAGTTATTTGCTGAGTCACTTAGCAATCAATTTATCACCCCAATTCCAGATTCTCCGGACGGAGAGGATGCAATCAGCGAGGTTCGTGATGTGTATTCCAATTTTTATGAGGGTCGGCGCGTTCCTATAGAGCGATCAATCTACCAGATGGAAATTGTTGAGATCATCAAGAAACTCAAGAATAAGAAAGCCCCTGGAATGGATGCCATCATAAATAATGCATTTAAAAATCTTCCTTCCAACCTGATTCTTGACATCGTTACACTAATTAATTTACTGCTGGAAACTCGGTTATTTCCCTACTGGCTGGAAGGAATCAATTATTCTAAGCATTCCTAAACCAGGCCTTAACCCTTCATTGTCTGCAAGTTACAGGCCCATCAGCCTTTTACCAACTATGTCTAAGGTTCTAGAGCGGACAATTCAATGAATTCTGCTCTGTCAATGATCTTATTCGTGATGAGCAGTGTGGTTTCCGTACGGACCACTCCTACCAAATGCAAATATGGCGGCTTGCTGTCGACGCAAAAAACTCTCTTAACAAGTCTCTATATGGTGGTATTATCTTCCTAGATATTTGTAAGTCTTTCGATCAAGTTTGGCATGATGGTGTCATTTATAAAATGATAAAATTTGGTTTTCCAGATGACCTTATTATGCTGGTTCGCTCATTCCTTTTGGAGCTAAAATTGGTGACTCCATTTCCCAATCATGTGTGGTTAAAGCCGGTGTCCCACACGGGTCTGTTCTGGGACCAGCCTTGTTCAATTTTTATATTCAGGACTTTCCCAAACCCGACAAGTGTAAACTGTACTTCTACGCTGATGATGCGGCCATCTTAACCTTTGCCCGTATTGCTGCCCATGTCATCTCTCGCTTGCAGAAAGCGCTGCATCTTTACGAGAAATGGTTCAAAAGATGGAGGCTGAAGTTAAATGTTGGCAAGTGCAAGGCTATCTTCTTCACAAACAAACGCAGGAACCCCTCAGGTTTGCTTACCCTGTACGGAAATAAGCTCGAAATAATGGGTCAAATACCTTGGTGTGGTGATCGATTCTAGGTTCATCTGAAATCAACATGTTTCCTGTGCGCTGAACAACGCAAAGAGGGCCAAATTCAGTCTGATCGCGTTACTTGGTCGTAACAGTGCTCTTGACATTGATAACAAGCTGCTCATCTACAAAATGATCATTCGCACGATCTTGATACTTGGTATGCCAGCTTGGGCTTCTTTGTGCAAAACAAGGTGGAAGGAGCTGCAGATATTCCAAAATATTACTCTGAGAGCAATTGAGAAACTTGATCGTAGAGTAGCCAACAATAATGTCGCCCATGAGGATCTAGGGATGACGCATATTGGCAAGTTTGTACAGGATACGATAACGAAAATGCTCCCGAAGATGCTTAATCACAGGAATCAGTTGGTGTCTGAAATTCACAACCCTTCTGACTACAGGAAACGCTTAAAACATCGCTTGCCCAGCCATGTCCTGGAAGTTAACTTCGATGATGTCAGGAATGTTATCTTCCCCGATTTTCGGTTAGCCTAGTTCACCTCAGGCTCCCTCCTCCCTTTCTATGACAATCTTCAATCAACCTTTTTATCCCCAAAATGAGGAGAATATTCTTCAATCATCTTGAGGAGAACCTTCGGGGTTTTTTCAGCCTTCTCACCTCTCTCAGTGTAATTCCCGTGGTCTATACATGTGACGAGTGAGTTTGGGAGCTCTGCTTCAGTACCACTCGCATTGTTTCTTCCACTCCACTGCTCGATTGTCGATTGTCGAGTGCTTTGTAATATGCAAGTATAGTACTATTGATGACTCATGATGACATATCATGCTTCTGGTATCTGGATTTTTTCAAAAGTGCTACAAAAATGCTACAAATCGCAAAATATGCTACAAAAGTGCTACAAATCGCAAAATATGCTAGGGTTTATGCTACGGCCTCTTTTTAGACCTCATATATGCTACCGTAGCATCAAAAATGCTACATCTGGCAACACTGATTGGGCTTCACCTGCATTATGCAGATACGACCCTAGTAACGTAATGTTATTTCCATGGTGCACAAGTTTTCCCCTTCTTCTAGACAACTAGTGCAGTGGCAGCAATTGGTATGTTTAGAGTGATTTTTGTAGTACCTAATCTCATGTCTCATTTGTGAATTAGGTGTTGAAGGGAAGTGGCCGTTCTAAAGTCTGCAGAGAGAAGGATTTCTCCTCGAGTGCCGTAAAAGCATTTATTGTGAGAGCGCCCTTTTGTGTCAAGCGCAGCATTGGTGTGCTCGAGCTTACGTTTTCGAATACGCTTATTTTGTTAAGGCGGAAGGCCTAAATTTATATTCTATTTCATAGCTCTGAGCTTTATTGAGGTTACCGAACTGTAATTATTTGATATGTGTGATATCTGATAATATACATAATACTATTCATAGTAGCTTTATGTTTCCGTTTGTGTTCGAGCTTACGTTTCGTATTACGCTTACTTTGTTAAGGCGGAATACCCAGGCATAATATTTCGCAGCTCCGAGTTTATTAGGTGTTACCGAGCTTTAATTAGTGAATGAATGTGATATACAGTAAGATACACAACATTATTCTTAGTGACTTTGTGACTCTGTTAGGAAATTAATATTAAATCTTAAGTGTGGTAACTTGGACACTGGAACTCCTATTTATAATAGAATGTGACTTTACAGATGAAATTATGTTGTAGACTTGCAAATGCTAATGTGTATTTTTGATGTGTGCCATTAGATCGTAAATGAATACCTAAGTGACTGATATCGTTACCCGGATTTACACATTTTTGCTAGTGTTGGACTGCATGCCCTAGAACTCTGGTTTGGCATGTGTATTAATGATAGTCGCTAAAATTGGTTATTACTGCTATCGAGAATTTATTTGGTGTTATTGATTTGATTCCGCCTTAGTTTTACGCAAGATAGTTTATTCATTGCCTAGTCATCATCAATTGAGTATTTATACTTTGAGTATCTGAGTTTGGGTACTGGATTATTTATTAATTACTGATAGCTTTGTTTGTGATTCTGATCTTAGAGGTTAAGCTTTATACGCTAAGCAACCTAGTTCATTTACTCTTAAGAAGCTTTGGACTAGAGCTTTATTAATTTACTTTTATCATTCGTTCTGTTTTTATTTTCAATAAGCATTCAAATTACAATTACGCCCTCTGTCATTGTGTTCTACTTCCACTGCATGCTTTCTTAAAATTCATTTATTACACGTAATACTTATACGTATATTAGCTAAATTTTTTAGTAAACTGCTATTAAGCATACAAATTTTCAGATTTTTAAGCGTATTCGTTGAAACATTATAGCTCTGTTTGTGTTTAGGGCCCCTGCTGGGGCCCCAGACGATTATATAAGTTTTAAAGTATAAGAGCTAAACTTTTAAGTAACACACTATAAATATGCAAGAATTCAGATTTCTGGACTTCCGGTTCAAAAGTTATAGCTTGCTTTGTGACTGGGGGCTCAGGGCCTATGTCGAGACCCAAGAGCCTTATGCCAGTTTTTAGTGTATATTAGCTAATCTTTAAGTAATTTTCTGTAAGTAAACCAAATTTCAGATTTCTTGACCTTTTCCTTTAAAAGTGGTTGCTTATGTTTGGAGCCTGTGGGACTTTGCTGGGGCTTATATTACTTTTTTTTATATTTGCAATATTTTTTTAGTACCACACTATGAATATACAAAATTTCAGGTTCCTAGGCCTTTCCGTTCAAAAATTATAGCTTCAATTGTTTTTGGTATCTCGAGGCCGCTGGCAGGGTTCAAGACGCTTATATCAACTTCCTTCTATATTGGCTATATTTTTTAGAACCAAACTATAAATATACAAAATTTCAGATTTCTAGACCTTTCCGTTCAAAAGTTATAACTTGATTTGTATTTTAAGGCCTCAGGGTCTTCTGGCGGGCCGCATAGGCCTACATCACATTTCTTGTATATTTGCTATATTTTTTTAGTACGACAGTATAAATATACAAAATTTCATTTTCCTAGGTCGTTCCGTTCAAATTTTGTAGCTTCAATTGTATTTGGGACCTTGGGACCTCCGGCGGGGCCCTAGAGTCTTATATCATTTTTCTTGTGTATTGATTTTATTTTTTTAGAACCGCGCTACAAATTTACGAAATTTCAGGATTTTTGCCCCCTTTGTTCAAAGGATAAAAAAGAATCATGAAATTCATACAAGTGGCCCCTAAGGGGCCCCGGGCCACCCAAGAGGATTCGCTATATTTTTCTCACTGACCTCTGTATAGTGCCTACGTGTGCAGAAAATTTCAAACCTCTAGATCAATCCTTTCAAAAGTTATGGCGTGTGACATACATGTTACATACATCTGTAGCGTCGTTAATAAGGTTTTAGATGTGGCTAAAACCTTAAAAATCATTTTCGTTATATATAATTTGTTAAAATTCCATCCTCTTTTATATATAAAAAATGAAATCATATATTTCATAAAAAATTAAACAATATTATTTTAAAGCAATTATTATATTCGTTAATATATTTAAAACAATTATACCAAAAAAAGACAAAAGCAATAGTTTTGCATTTAAAAAATAAAGATATAACAAAAAATATATATATAAATAACTTCACCGCCATAAAAATATGCTATTATTGTTATTCTAATTATCACAAGTTTTACTAAAATTTCATTAGCATTATCTAAATAAGCTTCATACAAAAAAAAACAAAAAACGAACGACTTAGAGGAATGTTATTTCATATCACAAATAATTTTTCCAAATTAAAATAACAACTTTTTTATAATCTGTATGTTGTTAAAATTATTTATCCATGTTGGGAGTTATTAAAAATCTGTGGAGTATAATATTCTTTTTCTCTTGCACCATTTAGGTTAAAGATTTTTGTTACTACATAATTTAATTGTGTTCGTAAACTAATAAGGGGTGTTCCCTTTTTACTAAATAATAATAATAATAATAATAATAATAATAATAATAATAATAATGGAGGATATTAAACGGATTATTTTTTATGAAAAGTAGCATAACTCAGATTATATAGGAGAATTGTCTCCTTTTGCATGACATTCCACATGAAGTATGCTATACTTACAAATTGGCGTACAAATTCACACAATTCACGTTGAATCGATGGCAATCTACGACTTGGACCTTCAAAAGTGTCTGATTTTTGTTAAAATAAATGTTTTTTCACGATGTAATGCAATATTTTGTTACTTTTTGCAAAAAACTTCGCCTTAGTACACCCTCGACTCCTATGCGGCCAATGCTTTACAGTATCGAGGCTGGAACAAAAATGGTGGACAGGAATACCTACATCTTTAGAGCCTTAATCTCACCCTCGAAAGATTTTCAAATACGTATAGTGTTCAATTTACTTTATTATAAACTGTAGAGACGGTACAAAAGAAAATTAAAATTTGAAAAATTATTGAAAAAAATCGTATTTTATGAGTGAGAGAATCTATTATAAAATTGATGTAATTATAATATTGATGTGATAAAATAGAAATAACATTGTTTATATATGAAAAAGTGGTTGGTTTGAACATGGCTTTGCTTTTATCGCGTTTGTTCAATTCAATTGTTGCTCCTGCGTTATTTCCTCCTTTCAAATTCAATTTTTGGGTGATTTTACGGCTGTGGTGTTTCTTATGTTTGGCGCGAAGTGATCTCACATATTTGGTGTTTCTGGTAGCGGACTTTTATTGTCTTTGGTTGTGAAGTGGCTTGTTTCTGGATTTAGACGTTGGCGTGTTTTTGCCGTTTTTTCCCGTCGTGCTGTAGCTGTTGCCATCGCAGCCACACATAATTAGCATATCGCGGTGGTTTCGAGCTATTTGTGGATTTCTGATGTTCTTTTTTTTTTTTGCTTTCTGGATGATTAGCCATTGTCGAAAGGAACCATGTCTTAAAGGTAAGCCAGCATTTTTTGAGCGTTCTGGTGTTGGGTTAGGTTAACTGAGGTTGGGTTAACTTAGATTTAACCATAAAATGAGTTCCCGTAACTTTCCGGCAGCTATTTCTGTAACCACTAAAAAATACGGATCATTAGCCTCCTGTAACCGGCCGAGGGGAAACCTACTGCCCCCTGTAACCAAATAAGTTGGGGTATATATCAATTATTTACTCGCGGAGGGGGACGTCGTAGACAGAACTCTGAAGGCGTTCGAGTAACGGAAAACAGTGACCAATGAGCCTCAATGAATGTTAAAAGTTTGTTAAATTTAAAGGTAGTTTTATTCCACAGATTAAGGAGAAAACATTAAAAATTTGTTTTTCTCCTTAATCTGTGGTTTTTTCTTTAGATAACCTCTCTCAATATACGGTGGGTCGTTCATCACCGGAACTACTTTTAGACTTGGTCACATAATCTGAAAAAAACGCAGCTTCCTGAACAATCGACGGGAAAGAAAACGCGCGCCAACAATTGAAATGAACAAACGCGAACAAGTTAAGAGGAAAAAGGTTTTATCAAACCAAGCTTTTATAATGTTTTATTTATTGGCAACAATACAGCTTAATTTTGCAAAAATAAACAATAGACAAATTTACTCTCGCCATAACGAAATGTCCAATTGTTACAACAATCAATTCGTAGTAATGAGTTAGTACCATTAGAACACGAACCAATGAACCGATTTGAAAATTTTTTTCTTTATCATAAATTGTCATCGATTCTGCATAAGTGTGTCAAATTGCAGCTCCCTAGCTTGTCGGAAAGTTGGTTTAATATTGATTACAAGATTTGACCTAAACAACTTACACAGCGAAGTTAATAAAAGCTTATAAAAAAGCAAAACGCCGTGGTCAGATAGTTCAATTTAACAGAAAAAGTTATGTTTATTACCACATCAGGTGAAATATTCTAATGACCCTTGAGAAAATACAAAAAATTGAGAAGTTTTTAGTAGAATGATTTGAAAAGGAAATGTCTTTTCTAAGTACCAAATGATATCAGAGGAAGGTCTGAACTGAGCATCATTGAGGGAATAGAACCCAAGCTATCGGTAATCTATTAATCTTGCCTAAAAAACTGGGCGTGGTGCCAGGGTCTGCTATTAGCCAATCAGAAGCCTGGATGAGCGCTCTGATTGGCTAACAGCCCATTCTGGCACCACGCCCAGTTTTTTCTTTTATTGCACAGAGTATAATATGTCCATCAGATGAAATTCTCATTCCAATCATGGTTAGACATCCTTATAAAGTATTAAAGCAAGGAAAACTACGATGCACTATCTGGAATGCAAGGGGGATCCCTCGCAAGTGTCATGAGTTCTGTGATTTCCTAATAAGTTGGAATATCGACGTAGCCTTTTTGTGCGAGACTCACCTCAAGCAAAGCAGATCTTTCACCCTGCCAGGTTATTATATATACAGAAAAGATAGGACCCCTAAAAAAGCTACTGATCCAGGCTCTGGAGGGGCAGCTATTGTTATCAGAAAAAGCATTGATCATACTAAAATCGTCACTCCAGACTTAGTGAAAATGGAAGTAGTATACATTATCCTTAAAGATGTTGACGTTGGTGAGGACAAGTTTACTTCCGTATATAACCCTCCAGGGCACAAACTCGATCCTCGCGATCTCGATGAGCTTTTGTCCGGACCCATTCCAGTTGTTATGGCAGGTGATTTGAATGCGAAGCACCCTCACTGGAATTCTAGATGCACCCTAATAATTCAGTACTTTATAGATACATCTTAGACCAGATTGACACTTCTATCGTCGGTCCCCTTGAAGATACGTACTATTGTGATCACTCACCTGTCAGTGATGTGCTTGACATAGCTGTCCTCAAGGGGTTTTTCAAACCATACAACTTTATAGATACATCTTAGACCAGATTGACACTTCTATCGTCGGTCCCCTTGAACATACATACTACTGTGATCACTCGCCTGTCAGTTTTTCAAAGGGGTTTTTCAAACCATTTATGTGACACGACCCCTATCTTATTGATATGCAAGGACCCGATCCCACCCTTAAAGGGTTAAAGTCTTACTGTGGCGTGTGACAACAGAGATCGGGACTGATAAGAGAGGTGTCGCAAATAATTGTACAGATCACCCCAGGTAGTTGACCAAATTTTAAGTTCAATATAATTTATTTCATTAAAGGTTAATCAGCTCAATATCAGGAAACAAATTACATAGATTCAATACGTCAATTTGTATTAGACTTAGTTTATGGTCTATTATACTGGATGATCTACAGTAAGCGCGATACACTAAAGGGGCCCCTTAGCCATTGCGAGTTTACTGTTTAAGCGCCCCTTGGCGCGCGAGACCCATGCTGTCCCTCACAATTCCACAAACAAAATATGCATAATTAATACGGTTGCGCAAAGAGCACACGTTCAACCAGTGCTTCGCCCAGAAATAAGCAATTTTCGTTCAGTGAACGCTTAAGCATTTACGGACCGGGTCTGCAACGGGATGTCGACTCCATAGAAACAGTGGCTGTGACGTGACGCCGGAGAGCGTCACGTGAATCTTTTAGAGTTTTCGTCACTAAGAAGAGCGACAAAGGGGGAGAATCACGGAAGCCCCCACCCACGACTCCCGTGCAGTTAGCTACCGATATATATGTAGATGCTATCGGGCACTTTTCATACGAATTGCCTTCTACTCACATTAATGAGAAATACATACAAGGATTCGAAGCGCTCGCACACACTATCATTACTTTCGCTACCCCAGAACGATAGTACTTTGGTTGGAACGTATCCCGCACAACTATTAATACTCAACTCAAGTAACTGAACTAGCTGTATATTCTACTGGTTACAGAAATTCGGTTTTACAGTAAGAAAATACACTTTACTCTCTTTCTGTTGTACACTAGTGTCGTGTTCATGACCATCAAAAAAAAAATATCGGTGGTGTCTATCAACGTAACGTTCTAGTTTATATCGCTTTTAGTTCCGATGCGTAATTAACCAATTGACTGTATGCAGACCTCCTCAGAAAAAGAACAGTAAAATAATGTCACTCACCAGTCGCCGTCAACATGTAATGACTCTCAATTCTGGAATTACTTGCTTGCAATCCATACTTGAATTACTTTCCGGCTCTTATTAACTTGCTTTTCACTTCGCTGCATATCGAACACTGCCATGTGATCGCCATGATCAGCATCTAAAAAAACAAACTTAAAAATCCGTCATAAAACGATTTCTCAGCACGAACAAGATGCAATACTCATTCAAACTGCAAATTCGATATAAAAAAAACTTATCCTTGGAGATTCCACGCTCGCCTTGCAAGAAACAATATCTTGTCAACGGTGCCATGAAGCTCGCCAAAAACAATCACGACGTAACTGTTCATACGTCCATTCTCAACAAACTCTCTCATGTATATATAAAAAAACACACCCGCTCCAAGCTTCTAATTTTCAACAAGCGACTCGTAATAATAAAAACAATCGTCGGATGGTTAAAATTTTCATCTTCCTAGAAATCGCTCTCAACAATCACACAACTTAACAATTAATCCTTCTGTTGCGTTTCGCTGGCAGCGCAAACACAATGGAGTTAAAAAAATAAAAAAAATAATAAACAATTTCTTTTTATAATAAAAATTAATATTCTACTTTAAAACAAAACTGTATATTCACTAAAAAAATATCCATTATCTACCCGATATTGAGGTGATACACCACAATTATCGATAATTAAAATTTATTAATCAATTCCCCAAAAAATACTAATCAAAAAAAATACAAATAATATTATAATATTACATTTCCCTATATTCCATATGATTAAAAAAAAATACGAGAGCAACACGTGACTTGTCACAATTCATACTACTGTGATCACTCACCTGTCAGTGATGTGCTTGACATAGCTGTCCTCAAGGGGTTTTTCAGACCATACAACATATACACAGTGAATGCCTTATCATCTGACCACCTCCCTGTTGCTTTAAATTTCGAGGATATAAATATCGATCTGAGGGTAAATCTTCGTTACAAGCAGGACTGGAAATTGTTTAGGGAACTTCTAAAAGATAGTAGCATTCCATATCAGGATCCAGACAGCAGCAATGACATCGACGAAAATGTCAAAAATGTCACTCGCACCATTCTCATGGCTTCCGATGCTAGTGCTTCTCCAGTTGATTACAAGCGGCCAGACCATCTTCAGCTTCCTCCCCCCCTCAGGCAGACTGTTCAAGAAAAAAATGCTTACAGAAGACTGTGGCAACGTAACAGGCTCCCGCATTTCTAGACGAAATACAACAGGCTATCGCGAAAGATCAGCGAGCAGATCCAGGACTTACGGAATCAAAGGTGGAATGACAAGATAAAGAGTCTGTCCGTCCAAGACAATTCTCTTTGGAATACTGTCAGGGCCCTTAAAAGCAACAGGGCCAATGAACTACCTCCTCTGCTTACAGAAAGTGGCGATTTTGTTAGCAGTGATCAGGACAAGGCTCAACTCATCGCTGACTCATTGAAAAGTCAATTCAATACGCCTAAGGAGGACTGTCTGCATAATATTACTGGTAAAGTCAATGAAGTATGTGACAAGTTTGGCTTCTCTCAACGCGCTCTTACTCACCCTAATATCATTGGCACCTCTGAGATTTTGGACACCATTAAGCACCTGAAAAGCAAAAACGCAGCTGGCATCGACACCATCACCAACAGTACTCTGAAGAATTTGCCTCTTAATATTGTTTACATTATCACCAGGATCATGAATGACTGCTGGCTAAACGGTCACTTCCCTAGCGCCTGGAAGGACTCTATCATCCTCACTATTCCCAAGCCGGGACTTGATCCTGCTCCTCCCATCAGCTACAGGCCCATTAGCTTACTGCCAGTGCTCTCCAAGGTCTTTGAGCGAACTATTCTCAAGAGGTTCAACGACTTCTGCGAGGCAAACAACCTTATTCGTGAAGAGCAATTCGGCTTCGGCCCAGCTCACTCATGTCAGCTCCAGATATGGAGGCTTGTTGCTGATTTGAATGGTCCTCTCAATCTTTCTATGTTTGGTGGTATCATATTTCTTGACGTTCAAAAGGCCTTTGATCAAGTTTGGCATGATGGACTCATTTATAAGATGATTCTTGTGGCTTCCCCGATGACCTGATTGCCTTGGTTCACTCCTTTCTGAGAAACAGGACCTTCCGTGTAAAGGTTGGTGGCTCCTTGACTGACCCTTCTGATGTTAATGCCGGTGTTCACCAAGGCTCTGTCTTGGGGCCTGCCTTGTTCAATTTCTTTATCCACGACTTTCCTAAGTTTACAAAGTGCAATCTTTACTTTTTTGCTGACGACGGGTCCATCATGACCTGGGCACGTAATCCAGTCCACGTCATCAGCCGTCTGCAAAAAGCTCTACACCAGTGTGAGAGCTGGTTCTCTAAGTGGCGCTTACAGCTAAATGTTAACAAGTGTAAAGCCATGTTCATCACACGCAAACGCAAAAACCCTCCAAGGCCCCTCATCCTACATGGTAGGAAGCTTGAGTGGGTTAAAAATTATAAGTACCTCGGAGTTGTGATTGATTCCAAGCTCAAATGGAACAACCATTTCCAATATTTCCTTAACAAGGCTAAGAAAGCTTACCAATTAGATAAAATTACAAGGTCTGGATCAGAGTTTTCCTTTAAGTTTACCAAAATTTTGGAATAGGTATTCCTGAAGAGGGGTTTTATATTGTAGAGCTTGAATTCATATTCCTATATAAATGTTAATCATTTAGATCTAGTTTACTAAAGTTTAGTCAAAACAGCGCTCTGAGAGTGGACAACAAACTCTTGTTATACAAGGTAGTGATTCGTGCCATTTTACTTCACGGTATGCCTGCTTGGGCTTTCATTTGCAAATCGAGATGGAAAGATCTTCAGACCTTCCAAAATGTTACCCTCCGGTCCATTGCTCAACTAGACAGATGAGTTGCCAATTATCTTTCTATCTATGAAGATCTGGGGATGACCCACATTGGTTCCTATTTTCAAACACTTCTCAGAAACATGCTGCCCAAGATGGATCATCATGAAAATACCCTGGTTGCTGGTATCCTGGACCACTCACTCACTGTCAGGGGTTCCCTCAGGTTTCGAAGACCCCTTCATATCTTGCATGTCAATTTCGAGAACATTAACAAGGCAGAGTTCCCCAACTACTGGATCTGCTAGATCCTAGTTTTTCGGACTCGCTATTCGTCAATCCACAATCCGATTCTCGTCCCTACCATGAAGGGACTCTTTTCTGGATGACTTAAAGAGATTCATCAGGCTTCTTTCCTACTTCAGTGTTACTCCTTTGGTTTACTTTTTGGGCGAGCGTGTAAAGTGAGTTAAAGGCTCCTGGACCACTCGTACTACTTTTTCACTACACTGATCGATAGTCGATTGTCGAAATTCCTATTCCATGAAAGAAATGTAATGTTGTTATATTTGAAAATTTTCGCGGCAAGAGGATTAATAAATATGAAAATATTATTTCTATTATTAGTAATCTTGCTTATACTTCATTGCCAGGTATTGAAAAAAATTCCTATTGTCATTGTTAAAAAATATATTCGATTTAGCACCTATATTAGAGATAAATAGAACCGATTTAAAGAGTTAAATAAAAAGTTGTCGGATGTGAATAGAAAGAAAAAGAGAAAGAAGTTATAGAAAGTTACTAATTGAAATATTTAAAGAGGGTGTTTTCCTTATTTATTTTTTCTTTTTTTTATGTACGAATGCTAGTGGAACATATTTAATTTTTTTATTTAATTCTTGTACCTTTTTATTCATATTAAACATAAATTTGAAATTTTAAACTGGTTTAGTTTTCCTTCTCTATTAAATAATTAGGTCTTAACAAAACTGACAGTACTAATGCGCACCATGCAAGTGTCTACTATCTAATGGTGGCAATGACGTCAGATCACGTGACTGGGATCTGTGCGTGGCGAAACCTTGTTACAGAGACCATGCCTGTACTTAGCAGATGGGGTACTTGGCTTTAGGCAGCAATGTTTTATTCCGATAAATTTTAATGATATATAAGTCAAATTTTTTGCATTTAGAACCTTTTAGCTTGTTATTTTTTCACCATTGCTACTCTTGCTACTCCTGGACGTGCCCAGTTTCATTGAAGATGAATCGAAATGTGTCAGAGAGGCTCAAGAGCCATTTTTGTCACCAA
This sequence comes from Rhysida immarginata, assembly GCA_023313115.1. Lineage (NCBI taxonomy): Eukaryota > Metazoa > Arthropoda > Chilopoda > Scolopendromorpha > Scolopendridae > Rhysida > Rhysida immarginata. The sequence goes on from JAHWFO010007252.1 coordinate 553,948, forward strand.
GAATTACAGCTGATTTGGCCTCATAAGAGCAAATTTCTCAGTTTTTACCGAGAGCATAATACGGCTTGATAAAGTTGGTTCTCCCTTTCGAGATTCAATCTAAATTCACAGCTTTGCAATGAAATTGCCCCACCAAGAAGGAGTTATCCGATCTTATCTTTATTTAGTGGGGGGGGGGGGGGTTCGTCTACCTCCGACTGGTAAACGATTAGTGGCATGTTTATGGGTTTATACAGGGTGTTCTGGTGCCTGTACAGGCTCATCAGTTGACACCTGTGCGAGACGTTCCATGCAGTAGGGATTAATGAACTGCCTCGTTAACGTACAGTACTGTAATCCGCACAACGGTCTCAATGCCGCGACGACGAATACGACCACCGTTCACGCAATTAACGGAGTTTGAACGGATTATAATTTGAACCAGACGGATTGCTGTCCATATGTTGCGGGATGCACGGACGGTAGGCCGATGTTGGAGGCAATGGCGAGAGGAACGCACACATGCCAGAAGACCAGGCTCTGGGGCCCGGAGAAGCACGTCAGCTCGTACCTTTAGGCGGATACTGCGAACAGCGCTAGAGAACAGAACCATCACCCTGAGGCAACTGCGCGACAACACCACTATTTCCGTTACTGCTCCAGTGTCAATAGCGACAATACCATGCCGATTACACCCCGCGAAAATATCTGCCAGGCGTCCATTGTTGTGTCTTCTTTTGACATCTGAGCACTGCGCGATACGACTGCAATGGCGACGTAAACGAGTGGGCTGGCTAATGGAATGGCGCCCGGTGGTCTTCATCGACGAATCCCGCTTTTGTTTGGACACCGACGGCTGGAAAAATGCATCGCCGCCAGAGGTTGTGCCACAACCTACTGATGTCGCTTTCCGTTGGGACACCCTGTACAAACAAGTGCACATCTTGGTCCATAACCTACTTTTGGCTCATTCGGCTAACTCCTTGTGGGTGGGGCAATTTCCTTGCAAAGCAGAGGAATTGAAAGCACTGTTGCTGCATTGAGAGGTAGTCGTGGTCAAGTATCAGAAATTGCTTTAAGTAAACTCCAATCGGTTTTCAACAGCAACCCTGAATATGAAACTTGCAAAGAATTATCTGAAATTTTAGAGGGAAACGAATACGATGGCATACAGAAGTATGCTGAATCACTGGATAACATATCTTCGTTTCGTTACGCCAATTGCACAACTTTCTCCGCAACTTCGTGATGTTGAAAGGTCTTTCTCTGCAAACAAGGATATATTAACTGATGGAAGAACAAATCTAAATTCACAAAACTTTAAAATAGCTACATTCAAAAACTCCGTGTTAGTCATGTTAAGTGTGTCGTGTTGCTAAAATCTGTTGTCACTTCCTGCACGAACCGTGTCCCGTGTTGCAAAAAGCCTAGCACGGAGCACGGGCTTTTTACGTCCGTGTTCGTCTTAGTTCTCTAGCACGACATTGGCGCGCATGCTCATTGTGGCATTCCTCATCTCTCATGAAATCCGTAATGGTGGAAAAATATTGTTAAGGGACATTGTTAGCTCTAAAACAGTACAAATCATAAACGTGCAAGTTATCGCAAGCTATATTCAAAAACTCCGTGCTAGTCGTGTTAAACGTGTCTTGTTGCTAAAAATCTGATGTCACTTCCTGCATGAACCGTGTTCCGTGTTGCAAAACGCCTAGCACGGAGCACGGGTTTTTTTCGTCCGCGTTGGTGCACAGCCTTCTCTAATCATGTAGGCTGTGGTTCGTTTTAGCTCTCTAGCACGACATTGGCGCGCATGCTCGTTGTGGCATTCCTCATCTCTCTCATGAAAAGCTGTAAAGGCGGAAAAACGTCGCTTCCCTGAATATTTTATAGTTATACGAATTAATTGCGCCATCATCCCATGATTAATTAATGTAGAAGGAACTCTATTTGTTCAAGAACATCGGTTATGGGAAGCAGAAAAGTTATTTTTGATAATCGGAGAAGATTGGTTCGAAAGTAAACTGCCTATCGCTAATACCTCCACTATCTCCATCTGGCGGGAAAATTGTAACCACCTTAATTAGATCACGACTTACTGAATGTTAATGACCTGTTCATTTAGCTGATTTCCATTGTTGTTTCAGGCAGACAAAACATTACCGTCTAGAGAGAAAGCCTGCTCACGGAATAAACCATACATTGTTACATCACGTACGATAGGGACAATGTCGTACTTATTATTGATAGAAATATGATCAACAATACCCTACTGTAGGTGATGTAACAATACTCTGCCTGATCAGTCTCTACACAAGTGGCAGCACAAATCGTGCTCGACAGCACAGACAACAAGAGCACATTTAAAAACTAACCTAGCACGGATCGTGCTATAGCTTAACACGACTAGCACGGAGTTTTTGAATGTAGCTAGTGATGCTAGTTTCATATTGTAATGCTAAAGATTGAGTATAAATGATGCATTTTTACGTAATATACAGGGTGATTATCAATGATTCATTGGAATTTGAAGTCTTATAGCTTGCAAGCTATTGGTAGCACAAAGGGGACGCACATTGAGCATTTGTAGTGTTATGACTAATATGTGGACAGTTTCTGGTTCGTTTCATGTAACACTCATTATTTTGTGTGTATTACTTTGTGCAATATAGTCTTTTAAAACCAGATGAGCATGTTTTTTATAGAGCATGTTTGGAAGCTTATTTCATCGTGTTTTTTTTGGAACAAGTTGCATGCATATTTTAACATTTTTTGAGCAAGAAAAGCCGGTCACTAGTCATAATCAGAACGGTGCCATAAATTATAGACATAAAAGAGCAAAACTGATATCATTTCTATAGGTCCTGTAAACGATACGTATTACTGTGACCACTCACCTATAAGTTATGTCCTTGATCATACACAATTGTCGCTGAAACGCTTCTATAAGCCATTCGTAATTTTTTCACTGTTGATGATTTATTTCAGATCATAAACCGGTCGCTTTGAATTTTGAAAATGAAAATATGACTTTAAAGAACAAATGGGGCTTAAACAAGATTCGAAACTTTTCAGCGATCTCAAAAATGACAGTAATCTACTCAATGACGTGCATAGCACGGAGGAGATAGACATAAACGTTGAAAGCGTTACTAGACGTATTATTGATGCCATCAATGTTGTGCTGTTCCAGCAGACGTGAAACGGCCTGATCGTCTCGATCTTACTCCAGCAGTCAAGTATCTAACAGACCAAAGAAACAGGGCAAGGAGGCAAGCACCGAACACAAGACCCTTGACTTAAATCTAAACACAGGAGGAGTCTGGATGATTCTAAGCAAAAAATTTCATATGAACATGGGTTTGAATTTGAACGATAACCGAGAAATGAACAGAAATAAAAATGCTGCCACTAATATCAACAAATTATTATCACTTCTTTAAAACCTAGGATAACGAAGTTTGGAGGAAGCATCGGGTACATATAACGTTGCATGGTGTTAAAATTTTATCGAATTCCATCGAGTAGTTTCCGAGTTACGTAATCAAAATTGTGATTCATGCTGGTGAGTAATTGTACATGTGAGCACGTGTAACAATTTTTACTGCGTAACTCGGAAATTACTCGATGGAATTTGATCAAATTATAACAGCATATACATTTGTATATACCTTATTATTCCTGCCAACATCATTATTCTAGATGCTGTATAACCTGAGTTAATAACTTTTTTATCTCAGTGTCGGCATGTTTATTTCTGTTCATATCTCGGTTATCGTTAAAATTCCAATGAGTTATGAACTATTTTGCTTAGAATCATCCATACCACCTTTTCTAAAAGTTTGTGACAGGGTTTCAGACCTATCCTGTATAATCGTCTTAAGAGAAGAGCACATGATAAAGTAAATAAACTTCTTAACGAGAGGTGGAGTTAGAAAGTAAAGATTTCGTATCCCAGGACAATTCAAACTGGTGCATGATTTGAGCCTTACAAAACAAAAAGGCCATGAATATACCACTGATTTTAGAAACCAATGAAAATTTTATAAGTGATGACCAAGATAAAGCACAGCTTATTGCTGATTCGCTTAAAGAAAAACTTGTGCCTCCAAAAGATGATCGGGCAGGAGGATTAGAAATATCCAAAATGGTAAAAAGCAGCATAACTACGTATTACAACACTAGCCATCATGTGGATAAACTAATTTTCAGATAGCTGAGATTCCAAGTTGTTTTAAGAAACTCAAGAAAAAGAAGGCAGCAGGTAAAAAACTATTAAAAAAATGCCTTATAAACTTACCGGAAAATGTAACTAGTGATATCACTAAAATTGTTAACGACTGTTGGGATAATTGTTACTTTCCGGATACATGAAACAGTCTGTTGTCCTAAGTATTCCTTATCCCGGTCAAAATCCTGCAAACCCTGTAAGCTACAGGCCCATCAGTTTGCTGTCTTCTATATCCAAAGTCTTGGAGAGAACAATTCTCACAAGATTCTTAGATTTCTGCACAACCAATAATCTCATCCGTGCAGAACAATTTGGTTTTCGGGCGGAACATTCTTGCCAGCTCCAAGTTTGGAGACTTATAGCGGAAGTTAACACTCCCCTTAACCTTTCGATGTATTGCGGCGTCATCTTCTTAGATGTACATAAAGCCTTTGATCAGGTCTGACATGAAGATCTTATTTGCAAAACGATAACTGATGGCTTCCTAAATGATTTAATTTATTCTAGTTCACTCGTTTCTGTGCAACAGATCTTTTCAGGCCAGAGTTGGAGATGAATTATCTGATACCTGTGAGATAAATGGCGGTGTCCCACAAGGATCAGTGCTGGGGCCAGTTCTATTCAATTACTATATACGTGACTTCCCTGAAATGTCTTACTGCAAGCTACATTTTTATGCGGATGATGCTGCTATACTGACATGGGCACGCCAGCCTAGTGTTGTTGTATCACGTCTGCAGAAAGCCTTTAAAGAATGTGAAATCTGGTTTAGCAAGTGGCGATTAAAACTGAATGTTGACAAATGCAAAGCAATGTTTATCACTATGAAGAAAAAGAGAAATCTTGAATCCTTAAAGTTATATGGCAAATAATGGGTTGATACCTCGGCGTTGTTATTGAGTCAAAACTATCATGGAAAATGTATGTGACTTATGCGATGAACAAGGCCAAAGAAGAAAAGTTTAGCTTAATTGCTCTGTTGGGTCGTAACAGTGCGCTCTGTGTTGATAACAAACTACTGTTATACAAAATAATTGTTAGTGTCATCTTGCTATATGGCATGCCCGTCTGGGCTACGATTTGCAAGACAAGATGGAAGGAACTTCAAACTTTCCAGAACATTACCCTACGAACTATTGCACAATTAGATAGGAGAATTGCTCGCTATTACTCTATTCATAATGATTTCGATATGACCCATGTCGGGAAATATGCTCAAGAGCTAATGAACACCGTGCTGCCTGAACTAGTCTCTGGCATTCTAAAACATTCTCTACATAGAAAAAGGCACCGTAATCCAAGACATTTCCTTGATGTCAATTTTGATGACATTGACAATGTCATCTTCCCAGATTACTGGGTTTCATAATTTTTTTTCTTTTTTTGTGTGGCTTACTATGTAGTATACTCCTAGTTCAGACAATCGTCAATCAAATGTTTCTCCACCAAGAGGAGGCAATTTTTTTTCATGCTTTAGATGACCTTTATAGGTACATCAGGCTTCTTTTCTATTTCAGTGTACTTCCCTTGCAATATGATTATGGAGGGTGAGATTATGGAAGCTATGCTACAAGTTCCACAGGAATACAGATACACTACACTGTTCGATTGTCGATGCATATAAAGGAGTGAAATTTGGTATGCAGGTTCACCTAAGCAAGGTCAACATTATGGTATATTTTTAGGAAAAATTGTCCCAATAGGGTCGGAGTTATGTGGGTGTCAATCACTTGGACCCCCAATAGGGTCGGAGTTATGTGGGTGTCA
>JAHWFO010007252.1:597577-611796 GCA_023313115.1 Rhysida immarginata
AGGCCAAAAAAGCAAAGTTTAGCTTAATTGCTCTGTTGGGTCGTAACCGTGCCCTCAGTTGTACAAAAGAATTGTTCTGTTAATTAATTTTGTACAAACTACTGTTATACAAAATAATTGTTCGTGTCATCTTGCTGTATGGTATGCCCGTCTGGGCTACGATATGCAAGACAAGATGGAAGGAACTCCAAACTTTCCAGAACATTACCTTAAGGACTATTGCACAATTAGATAAGAGAATTGCTTGCAATTACTCCATTCATAATGACTTCGATATGACCCATGTCGGGAAATATATTCAAGAGCTCATGAAAACCGTGCTGCCTATTATGGCAAATCATGAGAATGATCTATTCTCTGGCATTCTAAAACATCCTCTACATAGAAAAAGGCATCGTAATCCAAGACGTATCCTTGATGTCAATTTTGATGACATTGATAATATCATCTTCCCAGATTACTGGGTTTCATATATTCTTTCTGTGGCTTACTATGTAATATACTTCTAGTTCAGACAATCGTCAATCAAATTTTCCTCCACCAAGAGGAGGCAATTTTCTTTCGTACTTTGGATGACCTTTGTGGTTACATCAGGCTTCTTTTCTAGTTCAGTGTATTTCCCTTGGAATATGATTATGAAGGGTGAGATTATGGAAGCTATGCTTCAAGTTCCACACGAATACCGATACACTACACTGTTCGATTGTCGATTGTCCAAGTAATATATCTATAAAAAGCCATAAAAGTGAACGACTCACTACCCTTCCGGTAACCCGAACCTGGATTCAACAGATGAAACGGACAATTGCCCCACTTCGATAGTATCGGAAAGATACCAAGAATTTAGCAAATATTGCCCCAATTTTGTTTTTGTTTTATTAATTCATTATTATCGCCATCAATTTATAAATTTATATAATTACTATGTTAACTGTATATCATTTATTATTATACAGTATGTCCAAAAAGTCTGTGTAGAAAATAAGACCGAGCACGCACTCTAGAGACTGAACATTCCTAGCTCTTACTATAATGTTATCGTTACTTGTATCTATCTTATTGTTGAAAAAAAATGAATAAAGTAAGTTGTCGAAGAATGATGTCTCTCTCTCTTTTCTTCAATGAAACTTGGATGAATTAATTAATCTTAATTCCACAGATAAACTAAATTTTAACTAGTTGAACGAACATTTCCAACAATTTGGTGAGGAAACCCGGGAAGGTAAGCTGAGTGGCAAATAATTATTAAGAAATTCGACAAGCGAGAAAGTGAACCACGGCGACGGAGATTTAATTGCGAAACAAACGAATCCTTGCACCACAACGCCTAACTAAGCTCGCACCTGAAGCCGAAAAGTTACAAGAGGTTCCGAGCGAAGCCTCTCGAGTCACTTTGAAGGCCTTACTATTGAAAGTAGAAGAAAAAACGCTGAATTAGGCAAGTTAAACAAGAAATTAAGCCTCCCGAGGAAGGTATAGGAAAGTAGCGGAAGCCCTGAGTTTATCTATTTTTTTTAATTTCATCTGCGTTTTGTAGCCCACCGTATTTTAAAATCAAAAATTGATTTACTCGATACTTAGGAAATATAAAAGAACCCTATCTTCTATCCTTTCTCATCATTTTAGATCGAATAATATATGACAATCCATACGTTGCTCTTAGTTCTAAAGTCCAAGTGATTGACACCCACATAATTCCGACCCTATTGGGACAATTTTTCCTAAAATTTACAATAATGTTGACCTTGCTTAGGTGAACCTGCATACCTAATTTCACTCCTTTATATGCATCGACAATCGAACAGTGTAGTGTGTCTGTATTCCTGTGGAACTTGAAGCATAGCTTCCATAATCTCACCGTTCATAATCATATTACAAGGGAAATACACTGAAATAGAAAAGAAGCCTGATATACCCATAAAGGTCATCTAAAGCATGAAAAAAATTGCCTTCTCTTGGTGGAGGAAAATTTGATTGACGATTGTCTGAACTAGGAGTATACTACATAGTAAGCCACACAAAAAAAGAAAAAATTTATGAAACCCAGTAATCTGGGAAGATGACATTGTCAATGTCATCAAAATTGACATCAAGGAAATCTCTTGGATTACGGTGCCTTTTTCTATGTAGAGAATGTTTTAGAATGCCAGAGACTAGTTCAGGCAGCACGGTGTTCATTAGCTCTTGAACATATTTCCCGACATGGGTCATATCGAAATCATTATGAATAGAGTAATAGCGAGCAATTCTCCTATCTAATTGTGCAATAGTTCTTAGGGTAATGTTCTGGAAAATTTGAAGTTCCTTCCATCTTGTCTTGCAAATCGTAGCCCAGACGGGCATGCCATATAGCAAGATGATACGAATAATTATTTTGTAAAAGAGTAGTTTGTTATCAACACTGAACGCACTGTTACGACCCAACAGAGCAATTAAGCTAAACTTTGCTTTTTTGGCCTTGTTCATCGCATAAATCACATACAATTTTCCATGATAGTTTTGACTCAATAACAACGCCGAGGTATCAACCCATTATTTGCCATATAACTTTAAGGAGTCAAGATTTCTCTTTTTCTTCATAGTGATTTCATTGCTTTGCATTTGTCAACATTCAATTTTAATCGCCACTTGCTAAACCAGATTTCACATTCTTTAAAGGCTTTCTGCAAGAGTGATACAACAACACTAGGCTGGCACGCCCATGTCAGTATAGCAGCATCATCCGCATAAAAATATAGCTTGCAGTAAGAGATTTCAGGGAAGTCACGTATATAGTAATTGAATAGAACTGGCCCCAGCACTGATCCTTGTGGGACACCGCCATTTATCTCACAGGTATCAGATAATTCATCTCCAACTCTGGCCTGAAAAGTTCTGTTGCACAGAAACGAGTGAACTAGAATAAATTAAATCATTTGGGAAGCCATCAGTTATCATTTTGTAAATAAGATCTTCATGTCAGACCTGATCAAAGGCTTTATGTACATATAAGAAGATGACGCCGCAATACATCGAAAGGTTAAGGGGAGTGTTAACATCCGCTATAAGTCTCCAAACTTGGAGCTGGCAAGAATGTTCCGCCCAAAAACCAAATTGTACTGCACGGATGAGATTATTGGTTGTGCAGAAATCTAAGAAACTTGTGAGAATTGTTCTCTCCAAGACTTTGGATATAGAAGACAGTAAGCTGATGGGCCAATAGCTTACAGGGTTTGCAGGATTTTGACCGGGTTTAGTGATACTTAGGACAGCAGACTGTTTCCATGTATCCGGAAAGTAACAGTTATCCCAACAGTCGTTTATAATTTTAGTGATATCACCAGTTACATTTAGTGGTAAGTTTTTAAGGCATTGTTTTTAATAGTGTCTTTACCTGGTGCCTTCTTTTGATTGAGTTTCTTAAAGCACTTATGAATCTCAGCTACCTGTATATTATGTTTGGCCACATGATGGCTATTGTTGTAATCCTATGTTATGCTGCTTTCTACCATTTTCGATATTTCTAGTCCTTCTGGACGATCATCCTTTGGAGTCACAAATTGTTGTTCTAGCGAATCATCAATAAGCTGTGCTTTGTCTTGCTCATTAGTTATAAAATGTCCATTAGTGTCTAAAAGCGGTGTATGTTCATAGCCTTTCTGTTTTGTAAGGCTCGAATCATGCACCAGATAGAATTGTCCCGGGTTGACAAACTGTTCACTTTCTCATTCCATCTCTCGTTACGAAGTTTATTTACTTCCTCAGATACTCTTTTCGTAAATCGGTTATATTTGGTTTTAAGCCAAGGCTCTCGAGTTCGGTGCCATTGCCTCCTCTCCCTGTTTCTTTGGTATATTAGATACTTGATTGCTGGAGTAAGATTGAGATGATCAGGCCGTTTCACGTCTACTGGAGAAGCACAAGCATTGATGGCATCGGTAATACGTGTAGTGACTCTTTCAACGTTTATGTCTATCTCCTCCGTGCTATGCACGTCATTGAGTAGATTACTGTCATTTTTGAGAAGATCTCTGAAAAGTTTCGAATCTTGTTTAAGCCCCATTTGTTCTCTGAAGTCAATATTGAGATTTTCAAACTTCAGTACGACCGGTTTATGATCTGAAGATAAATCATCAACAGTAAAAATATCGAATGCTTATAGAAGCCTTTCAGCAACAAAATATCAACGACATCACTTGTAGGTGAGTGATCACAGTAATACGTATCATTTACAGGACCTATCGCAATTATATCAGTTTTGCTCTGTATATATGTATATAATAAGACACGGTTCTGATTATGAGTTTGGAGTTCCACTGCGAGTGCTTAGCATTCTAGTTTCCCGGCATTACCACTGGGATACTCCCAGACATCGACAGTCGAACAGTGTAGTGTATCGGTATTCGTGTGGAACTTGAAGCATAGCTTCCATAATCTCACCATTCATAATCATATTCCAAGGGAAATACACTGAACTAGAAAAGAAGCCCGATGTACCCACAATGGTCATTCAAAGTATGAAAGAAAAATGCCTTCTCTTTGTGGAGTAAAATTTGATTGACGACTGTCTAGACTAGAAGCAGACCACTAGTATTAGATAAAACACGACCTATGAAGTCCAGTAATCTGGAAATATGACATTATCAATGTCTTCAAAATTAATATCAAGTATATGTCTTGGATCACGATATCTCTTTCTATGTATAGGATGAATTAAAATGCCCGAGACTAGCTTGTTGCTATGATTTTCTATATTGGGCAGCATGGATTCCATGAGCCCTTGAACGTATTTGCCAATATGAGTCATGTTGAAGTCATTATAAATGGAGGAATTGCGAACAATTCTCCGATCTTTTTGCGCAATAGTCCTAAGGGGAACGTTTTGGAACGTTTGCAGTTCTTTCCACCTAGTCTTACATATTGTGGCCCAGACGGGCATACCATACGTCAAGATGATCCGAACAATGACCTTATAGAGTAGGAGTTTATTATCAATGTTTAGAGCACTATTTCGGCCCAGCAAAGCAATCAAGCTAAATTTGGCTCTCTTGGCCTTATTCAACGCATAAGTTGCGTGGGGAGTCCAGGTAAGTTTAGAGTCAATGACAACACCAAGATATTTATAAGTTTCAACCCAGTCCAGTTTTTTGCCATATAGTGTTAGAGAATCTAATGATCTCTCTCTCTTCTTGGAGACAAACATCGCCTTGCATTTGTCTACATTCAATTTTAGCCTCCACTTGCTAAACCATCTTTCACACTCCTTTAGAGCCTTCTGTAGCCGCGAGACTACTACGGCTGGTTGATGAGCACAGGTCAGTATAGCAGCTTCATCTGCGTAAAAAAAGAGCTTACATTTGGAAGGACTTGGAAAGTCTCGCATAAAGTAATTGAATAATACTGGCCCCAGGACTGAACCCTGTAGGACATCAGCTTTTACTTCATACATAAGAGATAGACTATCTCCAACTCTGGCCCGAAAGGACCGGTTGGAGAGACACGAGTGTATCATAGTAATTATATCTTGAGGAAATCCATCCATAATAATTTTAAAAATAAGATTATCGTGCCAGACTTGGTCGAAGGCTTTATGTACATCGAGGAAAACGACCCCACAATACATAGAGAGATTAAGGGGCTCATTGATATCCGCTGCGAGCCTCCATGTTTGGAGTTGGCAGGAATGGTTTGAGCGAAACCCAAGTTGTTCATCGCGGATGAGATCGTTGGCATAACAGTACTCAATGAATCTCTTGAGAATTGTTTTTTCCAGGATTTTGGAGATTGATGGTAACAAGCTGATGGGCCTGTAGCTAACAGGATTTGCAGGATTTTGTCCTGGCTTATGAATGCTTAAAACAACTGATTGCTTCCAAACATCCGGGAAGTAAGTGTGCTTCCAACAGTCGTTAATCACTTTTGCAATATCTTGAATTGTATTTTGAGGTAAACTTTTCAAAGCACTGTTCTTAATAGAGTCTTTACCTGGAGCTTTTTTCGTTTTTAAATTTTTAATGATGCTTTGGTCTTCATTTACATCAATGCTATGTTTTGGGAATTCATTGCAGTGAATATTATAGAAGCCAGTTATGCAGGATTTTACTTTCTCAGACATATCAAGTCCTATTTGCCGACCATCAGTAGGCGTGACAAACTGTTCTGAAACTGACCTTGAAATAAGCTGCGCTTTATCATCATCATTCGTGATGAATTTGCCATTTTGGGCTAACAGGGGTGGGATATTTATGGCTTTATTGGTTTGCAAGGCTCGAACCATGCACCAAATAGAGTTATCTTGGGTCGATAGACTCTTAACTTTATTGCTCCACCTGTCATTACGAAGTGAACTCTTCTAGTCAGCCTATTATACTTGGTCTTAAGCCATGAATCACGATTTCGGTACCACTGCCTTCTAACCTTATTCCTTTGTTCAATTAATTATTTTATTTCTGGGGTGAGATCAATGTGATCTGCTCCCTTCGACTCTAACGGTGAAGCACTAGAGTCAATAGCTGCATTTATACGTTTAGTAAGCCTTTTCACATTGGTATCAATGTCGGTCGTACTATGTACGTTATTTAGTGGGTCGTCATCGTTTTTGAGAATTACTCCCAGAGAATAGCTCATCCTTTATATGCATAAATACGCGTAGACGATTTGGTTCCCTCTAATTACCTGCCCCCGAAACTCCGACCCCATTCGGCCAATCAAAAACCAAACTAAATAGTAAAGGTGCACATGCCCATTGTAAGCTACATTCCGAATTTCAACCTTCTACCTCAAAAAATGCGGAAATTATGAAGGGAACGGTCGGACGCACAGACAGACGGACATCGTGAAAACAATAAGTAGCTCCATTCTTCCGCTGCTTAATAATGATAAGTAATAATAAAAACAATAAGTAATTCCTTTTGGATCTACATCTTCAAGAGTAAGAATTGGAACTTGAGTACAAAAGTGCACAAAAATACATAGAATTAGCATTAGACACGAAAGCCATATTAAATATTCTATTAGAAACTCTTCATAACCAAACTGCAAACCCTAATAGTGTAAACACCAGTACTAATTCAACTATGATGCAATCTGCAATACCATCTCAAATGCCTCGACTCCCACGATTAGAATTATCACGTTTTGATGGAGATGCAAGCGAATGGTACACATTCTCGTATAGGCTTAAAGAAGCAATGGACAAAAACCTTCTTTGTCTTCCGTTGACAAATTTAGCTACTAAAAAAGTGTACTCAAGAGTCCTGCTCTACTAGTGATAGCGGGTTTACCGTAACGTCAGAGAACTATACAACAGCTGTAGATTTATTGCAGAAACGATTTGGCAACATAGAATTGATTCGGAATGAACATATTAACAAACTTTTGAACATGAGGCCTGTAAAAAATAAGAGAGAAATAGCAGCTTTGCGTAAACTACATCACTACATTAAGGTGCATACGAGCGGCCTAGAAGCACTTGGTATTCAGAAAAATAAATTTGAGCTTACACTGTTCACACTATTAGCCAGAACGATACCTGAAGAGATTTTTTGTGAATTCCAAAGACAGAAGTCATCCCAGACCACAAGCGCAACCGCAAAAGAGAAAACGGATGTCTCAGATGCTCCATTTACAGACTTGCTTATTTTCCTAGGAAAGGAAATAGAAATGTTAGAAACGTGTCAGAGGATATCTAAAATGCAGATAGACTCAAGTTCTTCCGGGAAAGGGAAATATAATTAGGAGAAACCCTTCACGGCGATGACTTTAATGGTACAAGGGAAAGAAGTAACAAATTGCTTATTCTGCGATGGGGTGCATTGTCTTTACAAATGTGATAAGACGATGTCGGTATCTGAACGACGAAATATATTGAAGGCAAAAGGATGCTGTTACAGATGTTTGCTAAAGGGACTTTGTGTCAACAAATGTAAATATCAGAGAACTAAAGGAGTAAATTGTGGCGCCAAACTATTTAAAATTATATGTCCTAAAACAGAACTGTTCAGTGAAAGGTGAATGAGACCTCAAATTCCTGCACTGACATTACCATTATGCACAATTTACATGCTTCGGAGCTCTCGTCATTGAGTATACTTTCCCAGACAGCTCGGGAATGGATTATACCGAAGAAACACAAATATATTATTCATTTGATTTTTGATAGTGGTAGTCAGAGTTCCTTTATCAAAGAATTCTTATCTCAACGATTGAACCTTACAATTACAGGTAAGTAACTTTTTCAACTGAATATACACTCTCATATCAATGATTTATGACCAGCATCCCTTCAAGGCACAAGCATGGTTCGCTCCAACAAAGATTACATATTGCAAAATTTGCATAACAGAGAAAGCTTTAAAGCTGGTGCATCAAACGCCAGGTGCACGTGCCTCAAAATGGGTAAACGTCCGGATAAAACGGACATCCAGAAAGGGATGATAGTAGGTTAATGCAGCAAGGGTGGCATCTTCTCTGAAACGCCGCGATTTGTGAACTGTTCACGGTCCGCTGTAGTGAAGGTGCACAAAGAGTGGAAAGCAGGGACAGAAATCGCGTCCCAACGCCATCACTGTAAACGGTGATGGCCATCGACCAACGGGGTGAGCGGCGCCTACGACGACACGTAAATGGTGACAGGAGAGCTACAGTCCATTAACTGACCACCAGATTCAGCAGTGGTGCCAACAGACGTGTATCTGACGTAACTGTTGAACACACCATGCTAGGGATGGGCCTGAACAGTCGATGCATGGTTGCTGCGTCCATATTCACTAGAGGTCATCACCAACGACGCCTAGACTTTGCACGTGAGCACCAACATTGGGCCACAGATGAGTGGGCTAAGGTCGCCTTCTCCGATGAGTAAATGTTTTTGCTCCACGCAGATTGATGGGCGATGGAGATTGCGTCGTGAACGCCATGAAAAGAGACTGCAGGAGGCTATTGTGGGCCGGAAACAGGCTGGCGGGTGTTCTTCTGTTGGGAGTAGCTAAGTCTAATGATTTGTCTAGAGGGCAATTTGAAGGCCTGTGGCTATCTGTCAATCATAGCGGACCAGGTGCACCTGTACATGCTCACGATGTTCCCCCAGTATGATGGTGTGTTCCAACAGAACAATGCACCCTGCCACAATGCACGTCTCCGTCTGGATTCGTTCAAGGAACACTCTACTGACATCGAGTGCTCCCGAGGCCCGATAATTCGCCGGACATCGACCCATTGTACTTCAACAAAAAGTTCAAGCATCCCCCAGATTCTCTTTTTCTATTCAATAAGTAACTGGACTGGGTAGACAAGTACAAATACTTTGGCGTTATCATCTTCACAAGACTCTCTTGGAATCGCCACGTGACCTACGCTCTGAACAAAGCGAAGAGGACTAAGTACATTCTCATAGCTCTCCTGGGTCGCAACAGCACCCTCAGCATCGACAATAACTTACTTCTGTACAAGTCGATTATTCGGACCATACTACTCTATGGCATGCCTGCGTGGGTGACTATCTGTAGAAGCAGATGGAGTGAGCTACAGTCATTCCAGACTATTACCCTGAGGACCATTGCCCAGCTTGACAGAAGGACTGTGAAAAACCAATCCATTCACTCGGATTTAGACGCGGTCCACTTCGGAAAGCTTATACAGGATCTCCTTTTGATTATGGTGCACAAATTATCGCCGATTCACTGAAGAGCCAATTCTCTACGCCCAAAGAGGATGATCTGGTCAATATTACTCGTGAAGTCAAAGACGTGTGTGAAAGGTATGAACACACACAGCACGCTCTTGGCTCTCCTGATGTCATTGGCACCTCTGAGATATGGGACATCATAAAGCGCCTCAAAAGCAAAAAGGCAGCCGGCATCGACACCATTACCAACAGTGCTCTCAAGAATTTGCATCCCAGTGTTATCTGCATCATCACCAAGGTCATGAATGACTGCTGGCTTAGCGGCCATTTCCCTAGTGCCTGGAAGGACTCAGTCATCATCACCATTCCTAAACCTGGACTGGATCCTGCTCTTCCCACAAGTTATAGGCCTATTAGCTTGTTGCCCATGCTTTCCAAGGACTTTGAGCGCACTATACTCAAGAGGTTTAACGACTACTGCGAGGCAAACAACCTCATTCGTAGTGAGCAATATGGCTTCCGTCTAGGCCACTCTTGTCAGCTTCAGTTATGGAGGCTCGTTGCTGATTTAAACGGTCCTCTCAACATCTCTATGTTTGGTGGCCTCATTTTCTTCGATGTCCAAAAGGCCTTTGATCAAGTCTGGCATGATGGGCTCATTTACAAAATGATTACCTACGGGTTCCCTGACGATCTAATTGCCCTGGTTCGCTCCTTCCTGTCAAAGAGGACTTTTCGTGTTAAGGTTGGGGACTGCTTGTCTGAACCCTGCGATGTTAATGCTGGTGTTCCCCAAGGTTCTGTCTTGGGGCCAGCATTATTCAACTTCTTTATCCATGACTTACCCAAGTTTACAAAGTGTAATCTTTACTTATTTGCTGACGACGCGTCCATCATGACCTGGGCACGAAACCCAGCACATGTCATCATTCGACTACAAAAAGCTTTACATCAATGCGAGAGCTGGTTCACAAAGTGGCGATTAAAGCTGAATGTCAAATAGTGCAAGGTCATGTTTATCACTCGCAAATGCAAAAACCCTCCAAAGCCTCTCTTCTTATTTGGCAAAAAACTTGAGTGGGTAAAAAGCTACAAATATCTTGGTGTCATGATCGACTCCAAACTAAATTGGAACCACTAAGTACAATACGCGCTCAACAAAGCAAAGAAAGCGAGGTTCAGTTTGATTGCACTTCTGGGGCGAAACAGCGCTCTTGGTGTGGATAACAAACTCTTGATATACAAGGTTGTGATTCGTACTATCTTACTTCATGGAATGCCTGCTTGGGCTTCTATTTGCAAATCTAGATGGAAGGATCTCCAGATCTTCCAAAATGTTGCTCTCCGGTCCATTGCCCAACTTGACAGAAGAGTTGCCAACAACCAGTCTATCTATGAGGACCTGGGGATGACCCACATACGCACCTTTGTCCCATGAAGAACATGCTACCTAAGATGGAGAATCATGAAAACACCCTAGTTTCTGGTATCCTGGACCACCCATTCGCTGTTAAGGGTCCCCTCAGGTTTCGAAGACCCTGCCATGTCCTGAATGTCTGCTTTGATGACGTTAACAAGGCCGTCTTCCCGAACTATTGGATCTTCTAGATCCTGCTGATTTTTGGGGACTCTATTCGTCAATCCACAATCTGACTCGTCCCTTCTCGGGACTCATTCTCTGGAGGACTAAAGAGGTTGATCTGGCTTCTCTCCCTGTTCAGTGTACTTCCTCTGGTTTACTTTTTGGGCGATCGTGCAAAGTGAGCTTGGCTCCTGGACCACTCGCGTCTTTCTTTTTCACTACACTGTTCGATTGTCGATTATGGTGCAAAAGATGAAGATTCATAACAATGACCTAGTGACTGGAATACTGAAGAACTCAATGGATATGAAGTGGAAGATGTGATTATCTTCTTTGAAGACATCAGCAACGTCTCTTTCCCGGACTACTGGAAGATGTGATTATCTTCTTTCTTCTTGTTTTTTATTTCGTTTGTATTTGTTTCTGTGTATCGTCAATCTTATTTTCTCACTTCACTGTTCGATTGTCAATAGTAGTCGATCGATAAGCAGTAGCCTTAATATTTTAGAAGACTTCAAAATTGTAAGTAGACTTCACAATTTTTAGTTTTATCTTCTCTCTTTGTTTTTCATTTCGATAGCTTAAAAGCTAGCACGTAATTATTTTTTATTTAATTTTATAATGCGAATGTAGTAGACTAGAATTGGTTATTTTATTCAAATATTGTTGGTTGTTCCTACAGTATAATGGGTAAATGGGCGAAATATAAAAAACAATTACCAAAATTCATGGGAAAAGAAAAGGACTATAGGATGGCTAGAAGAATGTTCAGGTAAGTTGCATAAAAGCTTTCTTTTCCTGTTATCTTATGCACTATGCCGCTATGCTGAAGACCAAGCTTGTTTTTAATGATTCAGATGATGCTTAGTGTGCATACTGTAAAGTATGCAAAAAACTTCTAAGGGCCCACATAGCAAACGTTGCAAATTTTGAGTCAATCTTTTTGCCATTAAACAAAGTAGATTTAGGATTTGAAGTTTTGCAAAAAATGCATAAGTGTGGAAAAGGTGTTAATAAGGATGTTTTAATAGAGAGATGTTTCAACTTTTTACGATCATTGTGTGCAAAAATTCTACAACGATTTTCTAGTAATTTTGTGATGTATGAAGAGATAAAAAATCTTTCTCCTGCACTCATTCTCAATCAATGCAGAAAACCATTTTGAGAATTGCCATTAAAACTGATCAACATGGAAGGTTTAGAAATTAGCATGTGCCAAGTGACTGTCAGCAGTTTTGGGCTGAATTCAGGGTTCGTACGGGTCATGAAAAACCTGGAAAATTTTGGAAAATCAATGGTTTCTGACTTAAGTTTTGGAAAAAGTGTTTTTGAACAGATTTAATGTTTACTTAATAATTATTTAAGTATGTTATTCTTACAAATATAAAAAATTATGGTTTTGGAAAATGTATTGAATTGTCTTGAATAGTTTTGGAAAAGTCATGGAAATTTATCTTTGATGAAGTGTACGAACCCTGGATTTGTACCATAACAAAAATGATGGAAATGAGTAGGCATTTCGAGAAATTGCAACATTTGCACTAAGAGTGCTCACTCTTCCTATCAGCAATGCATCCGTCGAAAGAGTCTTTTCCATCATGAATAATGTCAAAACTCCTCTCCAAAATAGAATGGAGTTATCTTTGTTAGACGCAATTATTAGAATAACAACGCAACTTCAAAATGAAAACAAATGTTGCAATTCTTTAATTCCAACTAATGAAATATTAACAAGATTTAACAATTCAATTTATAGCGATGTCTTTTAATCTTTGATTTTGATTTGTATTTTTTGTAGAATTTTTGAAGAATAAAACTTTGTAATTTAAGAATATCTTTCCTGTATGGTTTATTTGTATTATGATAATGTTCAGTAATGGTTGCACGCTTACATCATGGACATAATGTAGATTTGCGGAGTTCCCACAATCTGGGAAGTCAGGGAAATGAAAAGTGGTCAGGGAAAGTCAGGAAAAAAGGGCTATTTTCATGCATTGGGCAATTTTGGGCTACTAAAGTTTCCCCAATTGGGCGACTGAATAGTGCTTGAACCTGGCAACCCTGTTTAACATAATTCATCTTATCCTACAATGACTGTAAGCTAATTTTGTGAACCTGCATGCTTTTGAAAATTTATTTTTCCTTTATATTTACCATTAAATAAAGCTCTTCCGCAAAACTTAGTGATTTTTTATTCGTTTTAGAACATACGTGTGTTTTACTTAATTAAAAAAATTAAAAATCGACACAAAATAAAAAAGAAGACAGGTAGACCAGACAAATTCATAGAAACACTTGGAAAAATGAGCGTCTGCTCGTATTGTAACATCATATCGATTGTAGGGCGTCACCAGCAAATGAGCATCTGCTCACTACCATCGCCCTAAGAATGCCCTAAGAATGTCGCTTCTATTATTCTTATTCAATGGCGTAATGTATTTCCTATTTGTTTATCTATCGCAACATGTTCACCTTGTATTTGTGACATGTTGATGTCAGTTAGGGTTGCATATGTCCGACGGGAAGGGTAAATAGCAGACGACTGGTTATGGGAGGGATGTGTGCGTGTGTTATGAGCGTTGCTTTGTTTTGTTGTTTTGATTGTTGTGAGCGGTTTGTTTGCAGTTTGTTCTGTTTGGGTGAATAGGATGTGTTCGGTTTGTGGTGGATTGTGTTAGTTAGTTTGTTGGTATAGATTGGTGGGTGAATGTATTTCGTTGATCGTTTTTAGTTTGAAGGGGGTGCGGCCGCTCTTTTACGAGCACTTAGCTAAGTGCAGAGTCGGTCGCGTGTGCCTTTGTTTTCTTTTGTTGCATTGTTTGTTGGCGACTCACATTGTTTATTTTCCTTTGGAGTTTTATTTAGCCTCCAGCAAACAATCGTTTATTTTTATCTTTTATGTGGTATTGTTGAAAAAAGCATTGGTATTTTATTATTTTCTTGTCTTCCCCAAAAGAACGCCGTGTTGAGCGGACATGTTGTGGTTTTGCTCCCTGGACTGCATATCCTATGTGTTGTAGTAAAACCCTGGTT